>RXON01004133.1:0-13839 GCA_009667805.1 Leptobrachium leishanense | reverse complement strand
TATAATATGTATTACAGGTCACTTTATAATTAATGCAGATGCTGTGCCCCTATATAATATGTATTACATGTCACTTTTTAATTAATGCAGATGATGTGCCACTATATAATTTGTATAAGAGGTAACTTTATAATTAATGCAGATGCTGTGCCCCTAAATACTATGTATTACAGGTCACTTTATAATTAATGCAGATGCTGTGCCTCTATATAATGTGTATTACAGGTCACTTTATAATTAATGCAGATGCTGTGCCTCTATATAATATGTATTACAGGTCACTTTATAATTAATGCAGATGCTGTGCCTTATATAATAATGTATTACAGGTCACTTTATAATTAATGCAGATGCTGTGCCCCTATATAATATGTATTACAGGTCACTTTATAATTAATGCAGATGCTGTGCCCCTATATAATATGTATTACAGATCACTTTATAATTAATGCAGATGCTGTGCCCCTATATAATATGTATTACAGGTCACTTTATAATTAATGAAGATGCTGTGCCTCTATATAATATGTATTTACTTGTCATTTTATAATTAATGCAGATGCTGTGCCTCTATATAATGTGTATTACAGGTCACTTTATAAATAATGCAGATGCTGTGTCCCTATATAATGGGTATTACAGATCACTTTATAATTAATACAGATGCTGTGCCCCTATATAATATGTATTACAGGTCACTTTATAATCAATGCAGATGCTGTGGCTCTATATAATGTGTATTACAGGTCACTTTATAATTAATGCAGTTGCTGTGCCTCTATATAATATGTATTACAGGTCACTTTATAATTAATGCAGATGCTGATTGTCCCTATTTTATTTTTAAGTAATTTTGTATTACAGGTCACTTATAATTAATGCGCAGATTGATTGTTTATTAATGTGCCCCTCTATTTATTTTTAAAATAATGTATTACAGGTCACTTATTATTTTAATGCAGATGCTGTGCCTCTATATAATATGTATTACAGGTCACTTTATAATTAATGCAGATGCTGTGCCCCTATATAATATGTGTTACAGGTCACTTTATTATTAATGCAGATGCTGTGCCTCTATATAATATGTATTACAGGTCACTTTATAATTAATGCAGATGTTGTGCCTCTATATAATATGTATAACAGGTCACTTTATAATTAATGCAGATGCTGTGCCTCTATATAATATGTATTACAGGTCACTTTATAATTAACTAGTTGTAAAGCCTGCCCAGAGGGCAGTCTATTGTGGATATACTGCCCCTGCTCATGGATACTGCCCCAGCTCGTGGATACTGCCCCAGCTCGTGGATACTGCCCCAGCTCGTGGATATTGCCCCAGCACGTGGATACTGCCCCAGCACGTGGATATTGCCCCAGCACGTGGATATTGCCCCAGCTCGTGGATACTGCCCCAGCACGTGGATATTGCCCCAGAACGTGGATACTGCCCCAGCACGTGGATATTGCCCCAGCACGTGGATATTGCCCCAGCATGTGGATATTGCCGCAGCACGTGGATATTGCCCCAGCTTGTGGATACTGCCCCAGCTCGTGGATATTGCCCCAGCATGTGGATATTGCCCCAGCATGTGGATATTGCCGCAGCACGTGGATATTGCCCCAGCTTGTGGATACTGCCCCAGCTCGTGGATACTGCCCAGCTCCTGGATATTGCCCCAGCACGTGGATACTGCCCCAGCACGTGGATATTGCCCCAGCTCGTGGATACTGCCCCAGCTCGTGGATACTGCCCCAGGTCGTGGATATTGCCCCAGCACGTGGATACTGCCCAGCACGTGGATATTGCCCCAGCACGTGGATGGATACTGCCCCAGCACGTGGATACTGCCCCAGCACGTGGATACTGCCCCAGCACGTGGATGGATACTGCCCCAGCACGTGGATATTGCCCCAGCTCGTGGATACTGCCCCAGCTCGTGGATACTGCCCAAGCTCGTGGATACTGCCCAAGCTCGTGGATATTGCCCCAGCACGTGGATACTGCCCAAGGCACGTGGATACTGCCCCAGCTCGTGGATACTGCCCAGCACGTGGATATTGCCCCAGCACGTGGATATTGCCCCAGCACGTGGATATTGCCCCAGCTCGTGGATATTGCCCCAGCTCGTGGATACTGCCCTAGCACGTGGATATTGCCCCAGCTCGTGGATACTGCCCCAGCTCGTGGATACTGCCCCAGCACGTGGATATCGCCCCAGCACGTGGATATCGCCCCAGCTCGTGGATATCGCCCCAGCTCGTGGATACTGCCCCAGCTCGTGGATACTCCCCCCAGCTCGTGGATACTGCCCCAGCTCGTGGATATTGCCCCAGCACGTGGATACTGCCCCAGCACGTGGATATTGCCCCAGCTCGTGGATACTGCCCAGCACGTGGATACTGCCCCAGCACGTGGATACTGCCCCAGCACGTGGATATTGCCCCAGCATGTGGATATTGCCACAGCATGTGGATATTGCCCCAGCTTGTGGATACTGCCCCAGCTCGTGATACTGCCCCAGCTCCTGGATATTGCCCCAGCACGTGGATTACTGCCCCAGCACGTGGATATTGCCCCAGCTCGTGGATACTGCCCCAGCTCGTGGATACTGCCCCAGGTCGTGGATATTGCCCCAGCACGTGGATACTGCCCAGCACATGGATATTGCCCCAGCACGTGGATGGATACTGCCCCAGCACGTGGATACTGCCCCAGCACGTGGATACTGCCCCAGCACGTGGATGGATACTGCCCCAGCACGTGGATATTGCCCCAGCTCGTGGATACTGCCCCAGCTCGTGGATACTGCCCAAGCTCGTGGATATTGCCCCAGCACGTGGATACTGCCCAAGCTCGTGGATACTGCCCCAGCTCGTGGATACTGCCCCAGCACGTGGATATTGCCCCAGCACGTGGATATTGCCCCAGCTCGTGGATACTGCCCCAGCTCGTGGATACTGCCCTAGCACGTGGATATTGCCCCAGCTCATGGATACTGCCCCAGCTCGTGGATACTGCCCCAGCACGTGGATATCCCCCAGCACGTGGATATCGCCCCAGCTCGTGGATATCGCCCCAGGTCGTGGATACTGCCCCAGCTCGTGGATACTGCCCCCAGCTCGTGGATACTGCCCCAGCTCGTGGATATTGCCCCAGCACGTGGATATCGCCCCAGCTCGTGGATATCGCCCCAGCTCGTGGATACTGCCCCAGCTCGTGGATACTGCCCCCAGCTCGTGGATACTGCCCCCAGCTCGTGGATATTGACCCAGCACGTGGATACTGCCCAAGCACGTGGATACTGCCCCAGCTCGTGGATACTGCCCCAGCACGTGGATATCGCCCCAGCACGTGGATACTGCCCCAGCACGTGGATACTGCCCCAGCTCGTGGATACTGCCCCAGCTCGTGGATATCGCCCCAGCACGTGGATATCGCCCCAGCTCGTGGATACTGCCCCAGCACGTGGATACTGCCCCAGCATGTGGATACTGCCCAGCACGTGGATATCCCCAGCACGTGGATATCGCCCCAGCTCGTGGATACTGCCCCAGCTCGTGGATATCGCCCCAGCACGTGGATATCGCCCCAGCTCGTGGATACTGCCCCAGCACGTGGATACTGCCCCAGCTCGTGGATACTGCCCCAACTCGTGGATATTGGCCCCCCAGCTCGTGGATACGGCCCCCCAGCTCGTGGATATTGGCCCCCCGCTCGTGGATATGGCCCCCCGCTCGTGGATATGGCCCCCAGCTCGTGGATATACTCACCTACATCGGCCTCCAGCGATGGCGGTCCCGCTTCCAGCGTCCTCTCTCTCTCTCCGTTGGTCGCCGGGATGACGTCACGGAAGCCTTTGACCCCCGGGGTCAAAGGCTTTCGTGACGTCATTCCGGCGAACAACGGAGAGAGAGAGGATGCTGCAAGCGGGACCGCCGATGTCGGTGAGTATGTTTTGGAACCTCGGCCCTGATCCCCAGCGGTGACCTCCTCCGGCTGCCGCTGGCAGCTCGGCGGGCCTCTAGGCTTAGGCGAGTCCCCGGCTCGGTTTGGGCCTGTAGGCCCAAACCGAGCCGGGGGCTCGCCTAAGCCTAGAGGCCCGCCGAGCAGCCAGCGGCAGCCGGAGGAGGTCTCCGCTGGAGCTCAGGCCGATTTTGGGGTGTATTTTTTTGGGAACTTCGGCCCCGATCCTCCAGCGGTGACCTTCTCCGGCTGCCGCTGGCTGCTCGGCGGGCCTCTAGGCTTAGGCGAGTCCCCGGCTCGGCTGGGCCTGTAGGCCCAAACCGAGCCGGGGGCTCGCCTAAGCCTAGAGGCCCGCCGAGCAGCCAGCGGCAGCCGGAGGAGGTCTCCGCTGGCGCTCAGGGCCGATTTTGGGTGTTTTTTTGGGAACTTCGGCCCCGATCCTCCAGCGGTGACCTTCTCCGGCTGCCGCTGGCTGCTCGGCGGGCCTCTAGGCTTAGGCGAGTCCCCGGCTCGGCTGGGCCTGTAGGCCCAAACCGAGCCGGGGGCTCGCCTAAGCCTAGAGGCCCGCCGAGCAGCCAGCGGCAGTCGGAGGAGGTCTCCGCTGGAGCTCAGGGCCGACTTATGGGGTTAAGTATGTTTTGGGAACTTCGGCCTCGATCCTCCAGCGGTGACCGGCTGCCGGCGGCCTGCTCGGCGGACCTCTAGGCTTAGGCGAGTCCCCGGCTCGGCTGGGCCTGTAGGCCCAAACCGAGCCGGGGGCTCGCTTAAGCCTAGAGGCCCGCCGATCAGCCAGCGGCAGCCGGAGGAGGTCTCCGCTGGAGCTCAGGGCCGATTTTGGGGTGTATTTTTTTGGGAACTTCGCCCCGATCCTCCAGCGGTGACCTTCTCCGGCTGCCGCTGGCTGCTCGGCGGGCCTCTAGGCTTAGGCGAGTCCCCGGCTCGGCTGGGCCTGTAGGCCCAAACCGAGCCGGGGGCTCGCCTAAGCCTAGAGGCCCGCCGAGCAGCCAGCGACAGCCGGAGGAGGTCTCCGCTGGCGCTCAGGTCGATTTTGGGGTGTATTTTTTGGGAACTTCGGCCCCGATCCTCCAGCGGTGACCTTCTCCGGCTGCCGCTGGCTGCTCGGCGGGCCTCTAGGCTTAGGCGAGTCCCCGGCTCGGCTGGGCCTGTAGGCCCAAACCGAGCCGGGGGCTCGCCTAAGCCTAGAGGCCCGCCGAGCAGCCAGCAGCAGTCGGAGGAGGTCTCCGCTGGAGCTCAGGGCCGACTTATGGGGTAAGTATGTTTTGGGAACTTCGGCCCCGATCCTCCAGCGGTGACCGGCTGCCGCGGCCTGCTCGGCGGACCTCTAGGCTTAGGCGAGTCCCCGGCTCGGCTGGGCCTGTAGGCCCAAACCGAGCGGGCTCGCTTAAGCCTAGAGGCCGCCGATTCAGCCAGCGGCAGCCGTGAGGACGGTCACCGCTGGAGATCGGGCATCTGGCCGTGTAAACACCACAGGTAGCTGCGCGCGGCTCGTGCCGTTTTTTTTCACGCGCCGCACGCGCAGCTACCTGTGTGTTTTAACGGCCCCGCTTTCCAAATGTCCGTCGCGCTCATGCGCAAGTAAGGGTTTTGGCGACGGACAGTTTTTAGCTTACTCAATTATAGTATAGATGTACATGTTACATAGTTACATAGTTATATAGGCTGAAAAAAGACATGCGTCCATCGGGTTCAGCCTCTCCCACATAACCTTCTGCTGTTGATCCAAAAGAAGGCAAAAAACCCAGTCTGAAATGCTTGCCAATATGCAACATAGTGGGAAAAAATTCCTTCTTGACCCCAGAATGGCGTCAGATTTCTCCTTGGATCAAGAAGCTTTTACCCACATATTAAATATTATAACCCTTAATATTCTGTGTCTGCAGGAAGTCATCCAGTCGTTTTTTAAAAGTCTGTACAGACTCTGACCCAACCACCTCAACAGGCAGAGAATTCCACAGCTTTATTGTTCTCACCGTAAAATAACCCTTCCTATGCTTTAAGCTAAATTTTCTTTCTTCCAGTCTAAATGGATGACCCCTTGTCCTATGTATAGTCCTGTTAATGAATAGGTTATCAGACAATGGTTGATAATGGCCCCGTATATATTTATATAAGGTTATCAGATCCCTCTAAGGCGCCTTTTCTCTAAACTAAACAGGTTTAAGCTTGTTAGTCTTTCCTCATAACTTAACCCTTCCATTCCCCTTATTAATTTAGTTGCCCGTCTCTGCACTTTTTCTAACGCTATAATATCTTTTTTTAAGACAGGTGCCCAAAATTGCACGGCATATTCAAGGTGCGGCCTGACCATTGATTTATACAGAGGCAAAATTATGTTTTCATCCCGTGAGTGAACTCCCCTTTTAATGCATGCCATACTTTGCTGGCCTTGGCGGCTGCTGTTTGACATTGCACATTGTTACTTAGTTTGAAGTCTATGATTATTCCCAAATCCTTCTCCTGCTTGGATTTCCCTAACTCCGTACCATTTAGGGTATAAATTACTTGTGTGTTCTTCACTCCAAAGTGCATAACTTTGCATTTATCTAGATTAAATTTCATCTGCCATTTAAGTGCCCAGTCCCCCAATTTATCTAAATCCCTCTGCAGCGAAGTAACATCCTGCTCACATTGTATTACTTTTCCTAGTTTTGTGTCATCTGCAAACACTGATACATGACTTTCAATGCCTATCTCAAGGTCATTTATAAATAAATTGAATAGTATTGGTCCTATAACAGACCCCTGAGGGACACCGCTTACCACTGGTGTCCATCTTGAAAATGTACCATTTATGACCACTCTCTGTACCCTATCTTTTAGCCAGTTTTCTATCCAAGAACAAGTATTTTCATCTAGACCATTTTTTCTTAATTTAAATAGTAACCTTTTGTGTGGAACTGTGTCGAAAGCTTTGGCAAAATCTAAGTAAATCACATCCACTGCGACCCCCTGATCTATACTTCTACTTACTTCCTCATAGAACGTAATTAGGTTAGTCTGACATGATCTGTGTTTCATGAAACCATGCTGATTTTTGCCAATTACATTATACCTCCCAATAAATTCCTGAATATTATCCCTTAGTAACCCCTCAAATACTTTCCCAGCCACAGATGTTAAGCTCACAGGTCTATAATTCCCAGGCACAAATTTTAAACCTTTCTTAAATATAGGGACCACGTCAGCTTTTCTCCAATCCTCTGGTACTATTCCTGAAAGAAAAGAATCTTGAAAGATTAAGAACAGAGGTTTACATATTTCAACACATAGCTCTCTCAGTACTCGCGGGTGAATTCCATCTGGCCCTGGGGCTTTATTCACATTCACATTGTTTAATTTCTGCAAAACCTTGTCCTGAGTCAACCAGTCACTTTGTATTAGTAAGTTTTTATTAATGAATTTCATGTCTCCTGTTATAGGTTTCTCTTGATAAATACTGAAGAAAAATAATCATTTAAAATTTCTGCCTTATCCTGATCTTCAGTTAACAATAACCCTGACTCAGATTTTAGTGAACCTACATTTTCACTCTTGGGTTTTTTAGAATTTATGTACCTAAAGAATCTTTTAGGGTTGGTCTTGCTCTCTTTGGCTATTTCTTTTTCATTTTCTAGTTTAGCCCATCTAATCGCATTTTTACATGCTTTATTGGCTGCCCTATATGCTTTATAGGATGCCTCAGATTTATCAATTTAAAAGCTTTAAATGCCTTCTTTTTATTTTTCATTTCCTTAGTTACCTTCCTACTAAGCCACATTGGTTTCAGTCTGTTTCTTTTATATTTATTAACCAGTGGAATATATTGTGACGTGTACTTTTCTAGTGTTAGTTTAAAGATATTCCACTTATCCTCAGTGTTTTTCCCGTGAAAGAGTTTCTGCCAGTCAATGACATTGAGAGCTTCCTTTATTTTAATAAAGTTGGCCTTTTTAAAATTATATGTTTTAGCATGCCCCCTATGAATGTGTTTTTTTGAGTTTATTTCAAAAGTCACCATATTATGGTCACTGTTCCCAACTGTTCCTACATTAATATTTGAGAAAAGATCCACATTATTTGTTATAACCAGGTCCAGACAGTTATCCTCTCTAGTTGGTGTTTCTACCAGTTGTGACATGAAGGTATCATTTAAAATGTTCAGAAACCGGATTCCCTTTGCTGAATTACTAGTCCCACTATCCCAATTAATGTCCGGGTAATTAAAATCTCCAATAATTAAAGTGCTACCATGATGTGCAGCCTTCCTAATTTGCTCTAACAGTTGTTCTTCCTCATCATTATCTATATTAGGTGGTTTATAGCATATGCCAACCAATAGTTGACTTCCCTGTTTATTCCCCAACGAAATATTTACCCATAAGGATTCCACATTTCCCTCATCGCTTTCCAGTTGTGTAATATTAGGCTTTAAATCCTGATTTACATATAAACACACTCCACCCCCTTTCTTATGTTTCCTATCCTTTCTAAACAATGTATAACCGTTTAAGTTTACAGCCCAGTCATGCGTTTCGTCCCACCACGTTTCTGTTATTCCTATAATGTCGTATTGCTTAGTGTATGCTATTACCTCTAGTTCCCCCATCTTGTTATTGAGGCTCCTTGCATTAGCAAGCATACATTTAATGTTGTCTCTACCCACACATGCTGAATGCGACTTTACATTACATGCCTCCACTGTTCTGACATTACCCATCCCCCGGCTCCACCCCCCTTAGTCTGAACTGAAACCCTTCCGCTATCTGCTCTGTCTCCATTTTGTAAGATACTGTATCCCTCCCCCCTTCCACTAGTTTAAAGTCTCCTCCAACCTTTTAACCATCCTCTCCCCTAGCACAGCAGACCCTCTTCCATTCAGGTGCAATCTATCACAACTATACAGATTGTACCCCAGTGCAAAATGAGCCCAGTGCTCTAAAAACCCAAAGCCCTCCTTCCTGCACCAAGCTTTAAGCCACGCATTGACCTCCCTGATCTCCCGCTGCCTTTCCACTGTAGCACGTGGCACAGGTAGGATCTCAGAAAATACTACCTTGGAGGACCTCTTCTTCAGTTTACTTCCTAATTCCCTGAAATCATTCTTCAGGTCCTTCCATCTTCCGCTTACTTTGTCATTGGTACCAATATGGACCATGACAGCTGGGTCATCTCCAGCCCCTCCCAATAATCTATCAACTCTGTCAACCACATGCCTAACACGGGCACCCGGCAGACAGCAAACTGTCCGGTTAAGGCGATCAGCGCGACAGATTACCCTGTCTACTCTCTTAATAATAGAGTCCCCTACCACCACAACCTGTCTAGGCTTACTTGCCCTCTTTATCCCTCCCTTACTTGGTGGGCTGATCCCCCGGCTGTTAGAGGGAGCAGCCTCCTCCAGTACTGCTACACCTGAGCTGATGCACCAACATCTTCGCTCAAAGGGGCAAATCTGTTGGTGTGCGCAAGATCAGGACTAGCAAACCTTTTCCTCTTCCCTCCCCCCCTGCTACCACGTGTCACTGACACCCAGCTACCAACCTGTTCCCCGGTTAACTCCACTCCTCCCACACCCCTAGATTCCTCAACTATACTTTGCTCCGTGAGAAGCCGCTTCTTTCAAGATTGTCAATCTGCCTCAGCGTTACGATTTGCCCTTCCAGATCTCCAATATGAGCTTCCAGAAGAGCTACACGTTCACACTTGCTACAGAGATATGGACCCTGGAAGGATTCCTCCAGACATGCATACATGCAGCAGGATGTGCACTGGGTCAAACCTTCAAGCTTGCTAACACTCATACCCACAACAAGATAACAAATATATAAATAACAATTGATACCTGTTATTTGAATTCCTGTTTTTAAACTCCACTTAAAAATAGCCCACTTAGGAGTAGACCACTGACAACAAGCCCTTGTGAGCAAGCTCAGTGAGCCGCCATTGAGTTTATGTAGCCATACAAGTGAAATCACCTGACAGGCTACACGCCCCCAATTAACAAGTCACCAGCCACTCAGGGAAAAAAACAACCAAAAAGCACAACAGAAAAAAAAAAGAAGAAAAAACAAAAAACAAAGAGGAATTAAACAAATTGATAAATAAACCAGAAGTTTCTCTCACTCTAGAGATACAAACCACAGACCAGTACAGGTAGAATTCCTGTTTTTAAACTCCACTTAAAAATAGCTCACTTAGGAAGTAGACCACTGACAACAAGCCCTTGTGAGCCCTTGTTGTGCCCCTATATAATATGTATTACAGGTCATTTTATAATTAATGCAGATGCTGTGCCCCTATATAATATGTATTACAGGTCATTTTATAATTAATGCAGATGCTGTGCCCCTATATAATATGTATTACAGGTCACTTTATAATTAATGCAGATGCTGTGCCCCTATATAATATGTATTACAGGTCATTTTATAATTAATAAAGATGCTGTGCCTCTATTTAATGGGTATTACAGGTTACTTTATAATTAATGCAGATGCTGTGCCTCTATATAATATGTATTACAGGTCACTTTATAATTAATGCAGATGCTGTGCCCCTATATAATATGTATCATTGGTCACTTTATAATTAATGCAGATGCTGTGCCTCTATATTATATGTATTACAGGTCACTTTATAATTAATGCAGATGCTGTGCCCCTATATAATATGTATTACAGGTCACTTTATAATTAAGCAGATGCTGTGCCCCTATATAAATGTGTATTACAGGTCACTTTATAATAATGCAGATGCTGTGCCCCTATATAATATGTATTACAGGTCACTTTATAATTAATGCAGATGCTGTGCCCCTATATAATATGTATTACAGGTCACTTTATAAAAAAAATCCCCATATTTAACTGTTTATTAAATATATCTTAAAGCATACTTTTTTCACTTACAGCAAGAAGTGTCTGCATTTATTTATTTGTTAGGATTATTTTTGCATTTTTTGGGAATTTTTGGGTTAATGTTTAGGTTTCCGAACTTATTTTAAATGTAACAATGAGGTCTTTTTTTCTTTGCTGAACGCATGCAGCTGGATTATTTTCTCAGTCTGTCTGCTTTCAATAAGATACATTACATTACATTGTGTCAGACCTTGGACAGTTCCACTTGTGAAATAGATTGATCACATGTTCCACCTTTCAGACCTTGGACAGTACCTATTTCACAAGTGGATCTGTCCAGTGTCTGACACAATGTAATGTAATGTATCTTGCTGAAATCAGACAGGGGGCCCTATTACAATCTTCGCACAAACGCAAAAACACGTGAGGGGCAAACCCTTTGCGCTGAACGTCGTATTAGAATGTCAGTGCAACAAATGCGCATCTACGTCTATCGTGGGTGAACCTGTGTGAACGCTGCACGAGCTTACTGAACTTTACGTCCTATACTTAACATTGTGAGCACAAACGCGTTTGTGCGCTGGTATGCGGATGGTATTACAATCTATGCGCAGTTTGTAACGCACAGCCTTTGCGCGCATAATTTTAGCAACTCCTAAAAGCTGGTGTTAATGGCAAATTCTATCAACCTGCCGAAACCAAATACACAGCCCAAAAAAATACACAGCAAAGTATTGTTACACATTCTACACATACCCAAACAATAAAATGGAGAAGTTGTGCGTGTTTTATTTATTGATGCAGCATATATGCGCAGATTGACTTTGACAGGCGCAAAAATTAACGTGAGACCATTGTGGCTATTAATTCTGATTGGCTGAATCGTGTGAAAAAAACAGTGTGCACACAGATTTCAGCGCGTAATATTGCTGCTCTCACGTTTGTGCGCGTCCGTTTTATGCGCATTATTTTTTGACGGATGAAAAAATGCGCGATGATTGTAATACCAGGGTTGATTTATGCGCGTTATCGTTCAACGCTTCACGCAAAAATTAAGCATTAAATACATAAAGGGAATCCACAAGGTAGAGGAAGGGAGTATATTTAAAAGGAAACAAAATAGCAAAACAAGAGGACATAGTCTTAGATTAGAGGGCAAAGGTTTAAAAGTAACATCAGAAAGCATTATTTTACTGAGAGGGTGGTGGATACATGGAAACAGTCTTCCAGTAGAAGTGGTAGAGGCCAAAACAGTAATTGAATCTAAGCAAGCATGGATAGGCATAAGGCTATCCTAAACAAAAAGATAAAATCCAGGTAAAGTATCCATGTAATTGGGCGACTAGATGGGCCGAAAGGTTCTTATCTGCTGACATTTTTCTATGTTTCTATGTGTTTTTTGCGTGAAGAATGTAATAGGGCCCAGACTATGTGAAAATAAACCTGCTGCATCTGTTCAGCAAAGAAAAACAGACCTCATTATTACATTTTTAAAATTTAAAAAGTTAGGAAACCTAAAGATTAGCCCAAAAATTCCCAAAAAATGCAAAAATAATCCTAACAAATAAATAAATGCAGACACTTCTTGCTGTAAGTGAAAAAAATAAACGCTTTAATAATATACTACTCACGAAAACGGGAAAACAAAATCACCCATTGAAACAGATTGCTGAATCGACCCGAATTTACGAAACAAACCAAAACCAAAACCTGCCAAAACGACCAGAAACGGAAAAAACGGGCTGAAAAAACCCCCGAACCGAACAAAAACAACGTGCTCATCCCTACCTAGCACGAATGCAATCACTTATAGCAGGAATACAATCACTTATAGCATTGAATACAATCTCTATAACGTATATCAATCACTTATAGCACGCATACAATCACTTACAGCACGGATACAATTCACTTATAGCACGTTATACAATCACTTATAGCAAATAGAATACAATCACTCGTACAGGCACGAATACAAGTCACATGTACAGCACGAATACAATCACTTATAGCACACTTATACAATTCACTTATAGCACGTATACAATCAATCACTTATAGCACGATACTACAATCACTTATAGCACAAATACAATCACTATGCAGCACGAATACAATCACTTATAGCAGAATTACAATCAACTTATAGCGATGAAATACTATCTCTTATAGCACGAATACAATCACTTACAGCACGAATACAATCACTCTATAGCAGGAATACAATCACTTATAGCAGAATACAATCACTTTATAGCACGGATACAATCACTTTTATAGCACGGATACAATCACTTTATTAGCACGTATACAATCACTTATAGCACAAATACGACACTTGCAGCACGAATAAATCACTACTATAGCACGAAACAATCACTTATAGCAGGAATACAATCACTTATAGCATGAATACTATCTCTTTTATAGCACGAATACAATCACTTACAGCACGAATACAATCAAACTTATAGCACGGATACAATCACTAGCACGATAGCAGGAATTATACAATCACTCTTATAGCACGGTTACAATCAACTACAATCACTAGCATGGATACAATCTCTATAGCATGAATACAATCACTTATAGCACAAATACAATCACTTTACAGCACGAATACAATCACTTATTAGCACGTAATACAATCACTTATAGCACGAATCAATCACTTACAGCACGAATATAATCACTTATAGCACGAATACAATCACTTACAGCACGAATACAATCACTTACAGCACGAATACAATCACTTATAGCACGAATACAATCACTTACAGCACGAATACCAAATACAATCACTTACAGCACGATATACAATACTTATAGCACGAATACAATCACTTGTAGCCACGAATACAATCACTTATAGCACGTAATACAATCATATAGCATGAATACAATCACTTATAGCACGGATACAATCACTTACAGCACGAATACAATCACTTACAGCACGAAACAATCACTTATAGCACAATGTAGTCAATCACTTACAGCACGAAT
>RXON01004131.1:0-16927 GCA_009667805.1 Leptobrachium leishanense | reverse complement strand
AAATTTTGTGGGGGAGAGTGTGGCACTCTGTGTATTAAATCGGTATTAAACTCATTGCACCCCAAAAGAGTACTGTAAATAGGACTAAGTAGAAAGCATTTTGTTTTGTTATTATTGAAATTTACCAGAACATAGTTCTGTTGCTGCTGTTCTGACCTCCTACCAGCGGGTGTCACTGCTGTGTCCTCAGCCACAGAAACTGTACTTAATACCATGTGGTTGTCTCAGTGATTCAGTAATCCTGAAGTTACCACTGGATGCAGTTAAGAGAGAGTGTGCACAGTGCATCCAGAGTAAAAGCAGAATCTTGTATCTGTTTCAGGTAGGCAGAAAAGTATCTAAAGTCTAACAGTTAATGAGAAAGGTTATTAGAGATTTTATGTAAATAGGAGTTTGGTCAGACAGACCCCTGCAGACTGATTGCTGTGACAGGCCTGGTGTAATATGCATTGTAAACTGCAGTAGCTGTATTAATGTCTGTATAGTTGTTCTCTCCTTTAACATGGAGAATGTCATTTAACAGAATGAAGGAAAGCATGCTAGTATAGTAACAGAAGCCTTATGTACGAGGAACTCCAGTTCCCAGAATCAGTTTTAAGTAGGTTTTATTTCTGAGAAGATGTGCAGAATATTATTACTTGTGTATGATCTTTGTTCTGTGCAATCTCCAACAGAGATTGAAAGTGAAACCAGATTATATTTTGTTGCTAGGTAGATTTGTTTAATTCTAGATATGTTTGTACCAATTGTTATTTAAGATAGACTGTATAATAGATTAGGATTTTATGTTATATAGATTCAGTAATCCTGAAGTTACCACTGGATGCAGTTAAGAGAGAGTGTGCACAGTGCATCCAGAGTAAAAGCAGAATCTTGTATCTGTTTCAGGTGAACTCATAAAATAAATGTGTTGTACCAGAACAAGCTCCGTCTCTTATTCTAAAGAGTGCAACATATACAGACACCCACTCCCCACTCCATTCATATATACAGACACCCACTCCCCCTCCATTCATATATACAGGCACCCACTCCCCCTTCATTCATATATACAGGCACCCACTCCCCCCTCCATTTATATATACCGGCACCCACTCCCCCCTCCATCTCACATATACAGACACCCACTACACCTCCATCTCACATATACAGACACCCACTCCCCCATCCATCTCATATACTGTATACAAGCACCCCCTCCCCCTCCATTCATATACAGGCACCCACTCCCCCCTCCATTCATATATACAGGCACCCACTCCCCCCTCCATTCATACATACAGGCACCCACTCCCCCCTTCATTCATATATACAGGCACCCACTCCCCCCTCCATTTATATATACCGGCACCCACTCCCCTCTCCATCTCACATATACAGACACCCACTACACCTCCATCTCACATATACAGACACCCACTCCCCCATCCATCTCATATACTGTATACAAGCACCCCCTCCCCCTCCATTCATATACAGGCACCCACTCCCCCCTCCATTCATATATACAGGCACCCACTCCCCCCTCCATTCATACATACAGGCACCCACTCCCCCCTTCATTCATATATACAGACACCCACTCCCCCATCCATCTCATATACTGTATACAAGCACCCCCTCCCCCTCCATTCATATACAGGCACCCACTCCCCCCTCCATTCATATATACAGGCACCCACTCCCCCCTCCATTCATATATACAGGCACCCACTCCCCCCTTCATTCATATATACAGGCACCCACTCCCCCTCCATTTATATATACCGGCACCCACTCCCCCCTCCATTTATATATACCGGCACCCACTCCCCCCTCCATGAGCCCGGTTGGACCCACACGGGTCGTATAGGGGGAGTCGGTGCAGTCTCTGCGGCCCATAGTCCGTGGGCAAGAGGCGAGCCGCCAGGCTTCTCCAGTGGTGCTCGCGGCCATGCCTGGCAGGTTGTAAGTCTTTCGGGGTACCCCCTCCGGAATAAGTGTCCCGTGGTTGGGGAGAGGTACCACCTGTGCCATCTCCAGTGGTCTCGGGTACTCGGGGAAAAAGGGGGCTAAAGGCACGCGCCCCAAGTGCCTTGGTCAGCCGTTGAAAAAGACGGTGGCTGCAGGGGGCCTCCGGGCCAAAGGGTTGCAAGGAGGGGCCGGTTGGCAACCGGCTCTGCTCCGTCACCAGCGCGTCGGCTGGGGTGGTGAATGCTGGAGAAGAATCACCCGGCAGGAGAAGGACGTCCTCCATCTCGGGTGCAGTTGGTGGCTGCAAATCAACCCGCTCAGGGGAATCCTCCTTCTGTTCCTCGGTGCCGATAAGGGGGAGTGGACAGAGGCCAGATGCACTCTGCCCCGTTGCCAGCGCTTCTGCTGGAGAGGGGGGTACCG
Organism: Leptobrachium leishanense; assembly: GCA_009667805.1. Classification (NCBI taxonomy): domain Eukaryota; kingdom Metazoa; phylum Chordata; class Amphibia; order Anura; family Megophryidae; genus Leptobrachium; species Leptobrachium leishanense. The sequence goes on along the minus strand of RXON01004131.1, from coordinate 14,551 downwards.
GAACAAGGTCCCGGGGGTTGGATGGGGTAAGCAGCTGCGAGGTCGGTAGCGCGGGGTTATCCTCATTCTGCTCCTCGGGGCAGATGGTAAAGGATGGGCAGAGGCCAGCGGCACTCTGCCCCATTGGCAGCTCTTCTGCTGAGAGGGTGGGGGCTGGGGCAACGTCCAAAGGGTCGGACGGGGTAAACGGTCGTGGGGTAGACAGTCCAAGGGTATCCCCCTCCTGCCCCTCGAGGCAGCTGGTGAAGGGTGGACAGAGGCCAGCGGCACTCTGCCCCGTGGCCAGCTCTTCGGCTGGGTGGGGGTCCCCTTGCGGGAGGGCGGTTTCTTCACCCCCTGGGGCAAACAATGGCTGCAGGCCCCCCAGCCCGGGGGAACCATCTGTCTGCTCCTCCTGGCAGACTGTAGGGGGTGGGCAGAGGCCAGCGGCGCTCTGCCCCGTGGCCAGCTCTTCGGCTGGGTGGGGGTCTTCTTGCGGGAGAATGGTTTGTTCAACCCCCGGGGCAATCAATGGCTGCGGGCCACCCAGCCCGGGGAAACCATCTGTCTGCTCCTCCTGACAGACTGTGAAGAGTGGGCAGAGGCCAGCGGCGCTCTGCCCCGTTGCCAGCTCTTCTGCTGGGCCCGCGGGCACGGCCACCGTGTCTTCCTGCGGGTTTAAGGGGATAGCTTCTGCTGTGGCCCCAATGGGGACCCATGGGAGCATCTCGGCCTCCCATACTTCAAGGTCCCTTGGACTGTCGGTCCCTTCAGCCGGACAGTCCCAGTACATGGGGCTTAGACCCGACTGCGGAACGCTGTCCAACAGTCTCCTGTAGGCCTTCTCGAGCTCCCATTCTCGCTCTACTAGGAACTCCAGTTCCTCTAACTCCGAGTCCCTGCTATCGTACGGGCGCTCCTTTTCCCGTCGCTCCAGTATCTCCTCCGACCGCTCTTCTGTCTCTTCTCCGAACCCAGAGTCCTTGGCCATGCTCTCGTAGAGCAGCCCTGTGCCGCCGTAGTGGGGCCCTGCGGTGGAGGCGCCGTCGATGGTGCGGGGTAGCAGGGGGCCTGTTAGCCACCGGAGCGCGTGGTACGCGGCGTCCAGTGCAATCTCCCGCCGCACCAGGTATTGGAGCTCTGCCTCCCACTCCTCCGGGGGTCGATCTTGCAAGAACACTGCTCGGGCGTTATACTGCACCTGGTAGATGACAGCGGTGGAGGGAACATGGACATCATGGTAGTCCCTTTCATGGTACAGGGCCTCGTACCAAAGTTGTTGGCGGATCTCGTCCCGCCACTCATGCCCAGTGGGCTCCACTGTGGACCCGTGGTACCGATCCAGGCCCTCCTGCAGCCTTCTAGGAAATTCCGCCCTCGAGTCCGCGAGGGTGCTGAGACAGTGGCACTGCCACTCGCTGGGGGGTGTGGCATCCTCGGATGTAGCTCCAGGCGAGCTGTAAGCCTCCATCCAAGGGTCGCTGGGATGTGCGTTTTCCCCAATACAGGCTCCAGGCGAGCTGTAAGTCCCGAAAGGGGTATCGCTGGGGGGTGTAGATTCCCGGGGTGAAGCTCCAGTCGAGCTGTAAACCTCGACCCAGGGTCCTACGGGGTTGGGGACGGGGCCAGACAGTTCATTACTTTTTGCACGGAGCGCCGCCATCCGCAACTCGTGCTGACGGTCCTTCTCCTCATTCGCTTTGAGGTCCATCATTAGTCGGCTCACCATGTCCTCGGAGGGGGTGAGGCCGAATACTTCAATTAGGGACCGAGCTCTCTGCCGAAGGGGTTCATTAGGGTCCTGAGTCAGGGTTGGGGTGCTCACCCTTTTCTGATCCATCCTGGTCAGCTCCTTCATTAGGGTTTTCCTATTTTTGTTGCCGGGAGTTCCTCCACGATTCTCCAACATGCCACGCAGGACGTCCCGCTTGTAAGCGCTGTACCCGGCCATGATAGGGGTCTTCTTGGGGGTTGCAGAGAGCTTATCCCACCGCTGCCACCAGTGTGGCGGAATGGATGTATCCGCCTGCGGTCCTGCTCTATCTGACCCCCTCTTTGGTGTTGCCAAGCCCGACTACCGAGTGGCACGGCACCCGGCGTCTCGAGCGGCTTGGGTAGAAGACCACGTGGCGGTGGAGATCTGGAGAGTATATGGGGCACCCACGGTGGAAATCCGCCCGACTACCGAGTGGCACGGCACTCGGCGTCTCGAGCAGCGGATCTGCTGACCTTTGGAGGGCTGGAGACGGTCTGCGTGGCGAACCGCGGTTCGGTAGAGTCTCCTTGAAGATGCGGGGCACGGCGCTGAGTCGAGGTCCCGATTCGGGGTGGTTGCGGTATCCCGAGGTACCGATCCAAGGTGGCGCAACGGCGCGGCGAATCGATGTTCTGCTGCGGAGTTAGAGTGACCCATTCCTGGGCGGTGGTGATGTATAGCCGGCGTGAAATTACAACACCAGACGAAGCTGTATGTATCAAACACTCAGATGAACTGATTTTATGGGTTTCCACAGGCTCATTTATACAACTTCACACAAACAGATTGCCAACTCCCCCACCCACACAACCAGCACTGATTGGCTCCTTTCCCAGCCTCCTGTTCCCTCTCAGGTCCCTTTCAGCCTCCCCATTGTCCAGGGATTAGGCAAATGAGGTCTTGGAAAAGCCTCCAAGCAGCTGGCTTGCTGTGTCCTCTATGTTGCCCTTTCAGGTTTCCCATTGTCCAGGGATTAGGCAGATGAGGTCTGGGAAAAGCCTCCAATCAGCTGGCCCGCTGCATCCTCCATCTTGGGGCCAGGAGATCCTTTGTCTGGTGTAACCATGCTGGAATGGGCAAAATGGCGACGGGGAAAAACACATACAGACGTTTTCTTACACTTACTACAGTTACAATCACACAAGGTACATCTTAATACAGCACATCAAGTAAAACCACATCTAGCAAGGAAAATAAACTGTTCATACATTGAAACGCACACTGCAAACGTTCAAAGGAAAACAAGGTCCTTTTAAAAATGTCTTGGGTTTGAGTCCTGGGTCTCGCTGCGCCGAGCCTCTTGGGTCATTCCGTGACACAGGCACCCACTCCCCCCTCCATTCATATACAGGCACCCACACCCCCTCCATCTCAGATATACAGGCACCCCCTCCATTCATATACAGGCACCCACTCCCCCCTCCATTCATATACAGGCACCCACTCACCCCCTCCATCTCATATATACAGGCACCCACTCCCCCCTCCATTCATATACAGGCACCCACTCCCCCCTCCATTCATATACAGGCACCCACTCCCCCCTCCATTCATATACAGGCACCCACACCCCCTCCATTCATATACAGGCACCACACCCCCTCCTTTCATATACAGGCACCCGCTCCCCCCTCCATTCATATACAGGCACCCACTCCCCCCTCCATTCATATACAAGCACCCACACCCCCTTCCATTCATGTATACAGACACCCACTCCCCACTCCATTCATATATACAGGCACCCATTCCCCCCTCCATTCATATATACAGGCACCCACTCCCTCCTCCATTCATATATACAGGCACCCACTCCTCCCTCCATCTCTTAGTTCGAGTGAAAGACTGATATTAGGAATGAAGGAGGCTTAAGAATTATCGCTGTATTGCACAAGTCAAAGGAGGGAGTTTCCTTTATTCTAGGGGATGAGGCTTTGTTCTGTGAGCTGAAGCATGGCTCGTTGTGATTGGGTACAATGGGAAGATAAACAATGGAAAGGGAGGCTATAAGAGGCTGGGCGGGGGACATGTTTGGTATTGCAATAATTTTTCTTTTACTTACAGGTCACCTGAAATCGCTGGGAATGTCTGGAAGAAAGAGGATCGTCCCAAAGAAATTTTTGGAAGGAGAAAGCCCATGGACAGCAGGACGGCAGGACTCAGCAGCGGCGACGAGGAGAACCTGATCAGGAGGATCAAGACGTCCGGTGCAGGGAGTATTACCTGGCGCAGCGGTTGCAGCGTCTATGCCTTTCTCTGATACCTTTGCTCTTTCTCCTTCTGTCCCCTGTAGTGTCCTCTGTCCCCTGTTTCAACCTCTTCTCATTACTCTGCCACCGCCATCCAGTATTCCCCAACTTCACCCACGGCGTCTCCCACCTCCGCTCCCCGCGATCGCCCCATCTCCTATGGCTCCCCGCATAGCTCATCGGGTGCAGGGGATCACCCGTCTGGTCAACACCCCGCGCATCCGATTGGGAGCCATCCCTCCCCTAATTTTCCCCTACATGTCTCCAGGCAGGATAGGGTAGCCTCCCGGCGTCTCCCTGCAGGTTCCCAGCGGCGCATTAATTGTGCCCAGCAGGAGGAGGGACTCATGGTGCAGCCGCCACCATTTGCAGCATGGCAGCGGCGGCCATCTTCTTTTTCCCATCGTGGGAATTCACGCACGCCCAGCCCTACTGCGCAGCCTAATGACGTTAGAGCACCGCAATCACATGGTAGGTTACCATGTGATCGTCCGGGAGCCAATGAAATTATTTTGGCGCCAAATTTGAATTGTGCAACTGGCTGGGACATTGGAAATGAAGTCAATGGAGCCAAAACACAGGTGGATACTGCGGGGACACAAGGGTATAAGGTACAAGGGGTCAATAGACGGTTTCAGGACAGGTTTAGCGCTGAGCGAGCACAACCATTTGAGCGAAGCCACAGTTGTGATAGGCGCAGTCAAAGAGACGCAGAGGGCAGCAGGGTTAGGATGGCGCAGAGGGAGCGTGGGTCCCGGGAGGGGTCTATGTTTAGGGGTCATCACTCACCAAGTGTATTTGGGGAACTTGTCGGAGATGCTGTACAGGGGCAGGACAGGGGGGCCCCCGCTTCTGTGACCAGGATAGATATGTCAGAAAGGGGCCAGTTTATGGTAGAGACAGCACAGGAAATGTGTACATCAGGCTTCAGGGAGAGGATAGGAATTTGCCTGCTAATGCGATGGATATGTATACTGACGTTGTGCAATTACAGGACACGGAGCGTGGTTCCAGGGCGTACAGCCACAAGGAAAGATCACGTCGTGGAGAAGAGAGAGAGCGGTCACCAGCGTTTGAGGACATGGAGCGACCGGGGACCAGCAGAGGAGGAGCAAGCGGATCGCAGACGGGTGAATCGCAGACGGGTGATCGGGTGACGGCTGCAAAGAAGGGTAAGAGAAAAAGATGTGTTGATTCGAGTGACGTTTCGGAAACGGATTCTAGCTCTGACTCTGAGGGGGGGAGAGGGGGGGAAAACAAGAAGCTGTTAGGATGGTTAAGAAGATGTGTAAAAAACAGGCCAAGAGAAGCGGAGGGAACGACTCAGATGAGGGGGATAGCGGCTCTGACAGTGAGGGGGAGTCTGAGTTTCAGGGGACGCGGTTAATTCCATTGTCGTCACATTTAAAGCCTAAGGCAATCAGAAAGGCGCAGGAAGGGAGATATTTGGATTTATTTACCATTACGAGGGAGGCCGTGGCAGCTAGGGGGAGGGGAGGGGAGCAGTCCAGGAAAAGGGGATCATTTATGGAATGGGTGAAGGGGTTCGCAGTCTATGCAGAATGTTTTTTGGGGAAACATCCTGGACAGGTCAAGGGTATGTTAAGGTATTTGCATTTAATTACAGATTGTGCCACGGCGTATGGGGGGTTTTCATGGAGTTTTCATTTTGCATGTAGAGTGATACCAGTAGGTAGGATATTCAAGAGGCGCATGGAAATTTGTACCAGGAGGGTTACCAAGCCGAGTTTCAGGATCAGGTTGGGTCAGCAGGTTAAGGAGGATTTGGCAGTGTGGGATTTCTTCTTGAGAGATTTCAATGGAGTGAGAATCTGGGAAGAGAGGGTCACAGCGGAAGAGATACAACTTTTTACAGATGCCGCGGGAGCTTCTGGTTTTGGGGCATACTTGAGAGGAAGATGGTGTGCTGGGGAATGGCCGCAGGAGTGGATTCAGAGAGGTTGGGTTACAAATTTGGTGTTGCTGGAACTCTTTCCAATCGTGGCAGCGATTCAGTTGTGGGGGAAGGAACTGGCGAATAAGAGCATTTTGTTTTGGTCAGATAACCAGGGTGTGGTCCAGGTGCTGAATAGCATGTCAGCATAATCTCCTCAGGTTATAGCCTATGTTAGGTACTTGGTGTTGTTATGTTTGCAGAACAATATAAATTTTAGGGCTAAACATATCCCGGGGGTGGAAAATGTGGTGGCGGATGCATTGTCTCGGTTTAAGTGGGACGTTTTCCGTTGTTTGGCGCCAGAAGCGAATCTGCGAGGTGAAGGCTGACCTTCGTTTCTTTGGCAGATTGGGAACAGATAGAGGTCATCAATGAGTTGGTGAGGAGATCGTTGGCACCAAAGACGTGGGTATCGTACAGCAAACATTGGAAGGAGTGGAGTGAGTTTAGGAGAAGTCAGGAAGGGGGAGCAGATAGAGTGTTCTTGGAATACTTGCAGAATTTAAGGGGGAAGGGGATAAAGAAGGGATTACTAGGGAATATTTTAGCCGGTATTTCGTACTTTGCTAGGTTAAGGGAAGAGAAGGATGTTACTAAAAGATTTGTCATTAGGAAGATTTTGAGGGGATGGGGTACAATGGGGGACAGGTGCGGTGATAAGAGGGAGCCGATAACACTGTAAGGATGGTTATGAGGCCAAGCTGTTTAGGGCAGCTTTTGTTTTAGCTTTCCAATGGCGTTAAGGATTGGGGAGCTGGTCGCCTCTAGCAGACATTCCACCCAGTCAGGTTTAATGAGGGAGGACGTTAGAGTAACAGAGGAGGCAGTGTTGGTGTTAATAAGAAAATCGAAAACAGATAGAGAAGGAAAGGGGGTGTGGGTTGCTGCTAGGGCGCAGGCTGGGGAAGTCTGTCCATTGGGATGTGTGAGGGGATACTTGGAGGTGGCTCCGGCAACCGGACACATGTTTTTGAGACACAAGGATGGTACTAATTTATCGCAATACCAATTCAAGAGGGTTTTGCGCAAGGCTGTTGAGAGTCTTGGTTGGAAGGGGAGTTGCATTGCTCCACATTCGTTCAGAATAGGGGCAGCTACCACAGCAGCGGAACTGGGTTGCCCTACAGAGCAAATTAAAAATTTGGGCAGATGGAAATCACAGGCGTATAAGCAGTATGTGAGGCCTTTGGGGAAGTGAAGGGTGGGAGGGGTTGTCATATAAATAGGGGGGGGGAGAAAAAAAAAAATTGCCATTGATTTTAAAATGGTGGTTAATATGTTTCCTTTATGTTTCTCTTTTCCCAGGTCGGGCAACGAGAGTCTGGGTCCTGGGACACTCCTACGTGCACTGGGCGGCAAGTTATGCTGCGAGCACAAGGAAGGGAGTGAACCTGGGGTTCAGTCTCCAGGAAGTAGGGATTAGATGGGTAGGAAAGAGGGGTATGAGGTGGGATCAGTTGCTAGAGATAGCGCAGACGTCCAGGAGAAAATGGGGGAAGCCGGATATTATGATAATACATTTAGGGGGTAACGATATTGGCAGTATACCAGTTAAGGATCTACAGGAGTTAGTTATGGAGACTTTTAGATGGTTTGGGAGGGAGTGGCCAGATGTTAAGATTGTCTGGTCCAGCGCGATTTCTAGGTTGACATGGAGAAATTGTTGCAATCAGAGGGCGGGGGGTAGAAGTAAGAAAAAATTGAATCAGGCAGCGAAGAAGGCAGTAAAGGAAATAGGGGGAAGGATTTTGGAACACACAGGCATAAGGACAATTAATGAGGAGTTGTTCCGGAGGGACAGGGTCCACCTATCGGAGGCCGGTAATGTCATCTTCACTGAAGGCATCGAAGCCATGATAAGGAGTTTTTTGTAAGGTAAGCTGGAAAGGTCACGGGTTTTTATTTTGGTGGCAGTAAAAAGAGGGTCCTCATTTTTTGGTGGCGGTGAAATAGGCGGCCTGGCACGTGGAGGGCGATAGTGGGGGGAGGATCTGCAGGGTACGGGGTGAGTTGTGGTTTCATATGGCCAGGCTCAGGTGCCTTCCTGGTTTGCAGATCCTCTCGGCCTGCTATCTGCCATAAAAATACACTGAGCAGACGTGTGGTCATCCTGCTTAGCCACGTGGGGTGCTATTTCTGGGCAATGCTTGTGGTGCATTGCAATTGCCAGTGTTATCTGGCTGCCAGTGTTATCTGGCGTAGCGTATTTGGCATACGAGGATCGATAATAATAATTCTGCCTTAGAGGCAAGGAATTTGGCCTGAAGTAATAAAAGACGTGATCTTTTCAAAATGCCAATACTTTGTTGTGTTTTCATTTGCGGGAAAGGGAGGGGACAGGGTAGGGGGGGTAGTAGGTTTAGGAAGGTAACTTACATGGGAAAAAGTGTAAGAAGATGATAAGGGTATAATTCTTATATACAGGCATCCACTCCCCCCTCCATTCATATACAGGCACCCACACCCCCTCCATCTCAGATATACAGGCACCCCCTCCATTCATAAACAGGCACCCACTCCCCCCTCCATTCATATACAGGCACCCACTCCCCCCTCCATTTATATACAGGGACCCACTCCCCCCTCCATTTATATACAGGGACCCACTCCCCCCTCCATTTATATACAGGCACCCACACCCCCTCCATTCATATACAGGCACCCACACCCCCTCCATTCATATACAGGCACCCACTCCCCCCCCTCCATTCATATACCGGCACCCACTCCCCCCTCCATTCATATACAGGCACCCACACCCCCTCCATTCATATACAGGCACCCACTCCCCCCTCCATTTATATACAGGCACCCACGGTAATCTCTTATTTTAGCGTCTTTTATTAAGACCATCAAGCCAATTTAGTATTTTAGCGTCTTTTATTCTCAGTGCTGCTGCTGTGAAGTCAATATTTATACAATGTTGCAAGAAAACTTTGAGTTTCGCACTCCCATACCAAGTTTTGCTGTCTCAACAAATTCACTGCTATAGGTATTTTACATAATTGTTGTTTTTTTCCTCTAACCATTACACAAAACTACCTTAAATAACTGCTGTTATTAACCCCTAAATAACTGCTGTTATTAACCCCTTCACTACTGAGTTATAACATAATTGGGTTTTTTTCATCTAACACTATACAAAACTACCTTTAGATTACCGGCACCCACACCCCCTCCATTCATATACAGGCACCCACTCCCCCCTCCATCTCATATACAGGCACCGACTCGCCCTCCATCTCACATACAGGCACCGACTCCCCCTCCATCTCACATACAGGCACCACCCACACCACCTCCATCTCATATATACAGGCCCCCACTCCCCCCACCTCCTATGCAGGTCCCCACCCCCCACCTCCTATGCAGGTCCCCCACCTCCTATAAAGGCCCCCCACCTCATTCTCAAATGTAAGCTCCCCCTCCCATTCTCATGACATGATGCAGGCCCCTGCAGGAATCAGGATGGACAGCTACTAGTAGAGTCACTCTGCTCACCATCAGGCTGCTAAATCCTTCCTGGTCCAGTGAGGCAGTCACTCACGCTGAGCAGGCAACAGGCTGACTCCACTGACCCTCCTCCACGGCTCTCCCTAGTGGAGCGCGCCCTTTGCCCTCCAGGGATGCACACCACGTGGGTCACGTCACATGGGTGCTGGGTTATCGCTGGAGGGGGCGGTGCCATGCCTCATGTTTTGAACATGGAAGGCAGGCACGTCTGTCCTGCAATGCACATCATGTGCTGGGAGGGACTGTGAAGAGAATAGAGCACAATTAATACCCTGCCTTTTTGGGCTTAATCAAATAAACGTAGAATTGCTTTAGATAGGATTTCAGGCACATATAATCATATTAGGATTGCTTCTCTCTAAAGTTTCGGTTGCTATACTATGTACCAATTTCCCTTAAACCATGAGATACACTCTTGTGTCAGTGACTTTCCACATTCTTGTTAAGTTCCCAAAAAGGCATGTGACTCTTGTGTCATTTGGGACTTTCTGAAATCTTGCCTATTTCTCGGAAATTATGCCTGGTGTGATGTGATGTACCAATCAATAATGAAGAAGGAGTGTTCTAGACACCTTCTGTGTATGTATAAATGCTTTGAACTCATCCATATCGAAAGAGAAGTGTTTTGGCAGATATTTGACTCTGTGTCATTATTCACTAAACTGCTTCTCTCCCAACGTTGAGAACCCTTAACACAAGGAAGTCCAGGCGAGATAGGATCTCGAAGAGAAGGAGCGGACAAGTGGGGTACCCTATTGCCCACAGTTTCTGGAGGCACTGCTGGGATCAGTCGTCACCCCTCGTCTCGGTGAGTATTGTCTTGCCCAGACGAGGGCAATGACAACGCTGATCCACGAACTAAAATAAGCATTGTCCATTGTTCCTTATATTTAAGTATCGAGGATACAAAGAGTGTATGTCAGGGACCACTCTTTAGAATAGCAGACATCGGGGATGTCACAGACCTCCTTGGGTTAACGGTTAAACAAACCATATGCATATGCTTTAATTTTGTATATAGTTGAATAAGTTATAGAAGTATAAGATTGAATAACAAACTGTTCCGTAAGGTGAGACGGACTTTTGTTATATGCTATAGAATATTTTTGTATAAGTCCTTTATTTCTTGTCCTTCTCTTAAAGCAGAATTGGTCATGACTGCCTGAAACCATTTAACCCGTAGACGCCCGGGTCAGTGACTTTCTCACGTTTTGGGAAGACGCACTGTTAGGTATTAATTCTGTTAATGCTACTAATGAGATGCACTGCTAATCAACTCTCTATATGCTTGTTAACATTGACCATTAATTTAGTCTGGACTTCTCTGCATCTAGGCCTCTTGCTCATGATTTCTATTCATGCTTTTAATGATGAATCTTTATTCTGCTGTCGCAGCTAAAAAAAAATTTTCTGTACCTTGATCATTTCTGCTCATCTCTCTATTGACATAACTTCAGTTGACCGAGCCGAATATTGATTTGTTCCTAAAGACGAGTTCATGTCGACCTGACCAATGTTAATTGATAACTTGCTATGTGCGGTGATGGGATTCACTAATAAGTAAACTAAGCCCCATCTTTTGATATAGCTTAATGCAATTAATCTATGCAATGTATGTTTGTGATTGGTGAGCTGCGTCTCGCCCGATATTGTATCCTCCCCGTTCCCTCCCTTTTCTTTTCCTGTATCCTCCCCACTGAAGCCTTTAAATGATCTGTCTCACGAATGAATCAATAGAATTATTTGCACACGAGATTCTGTTTCTACGCGTGTTTATTCTTCTCCGATCGTCGATCGAGTGGCGGCTGATACATAGGAGAGGTGTGGAACTGGGTGTCCAGGAGGGACACTCCGTGGTGTCGGGACTCGGAATCCTTACACGCACAGATTTATCTGTGGCAGTCGAGCACTGTGAGAAGCCTATACCTTTGTATTCTTTTCCTCTTGATACTAAATACAGGGTGAGCCAGTCAAACCTGCATTTTTGAAAAGGACGGGAGAGCCGTGAAAGTGGGCGGAGCGAGTTAGCAAGGTTACCATTGTGTCCCCCACAACTAAGCATTTCAGTCGTCATGGAGCAGTGGTCTAAACAACAATGTTCATTCGCTGTGAAAGCGTTTTACCAAAGTGGTAGTTATGCAGCCGCTCAGCGTCGTTTCCGGAAGAATTTTCAAATTAATCGAAATAAGCCAGTGCCGTCTGTTAATTCAATCAAATTGTGGGTGACAAACTTTGAAGCAATTGGTGAAACGAGAAGCAGAAGGGGTGGCAGTGCAAGATCAGTGCGAACTCCCGCCAATATTGACCGCGTGAGCGTTGCTGTGGAAAGAAGCCCTCGGAGATCGGCGCGTCGACAGAGTGCTGCGCTTGGCATGGCAAACACAAGCGTCCGAAGAATCTTGAGGTTAGATTTACACTATCACCCATACAAAATTCAGGTTGTTCAGGCTATGAATGAAAACGATTTTGCAGCTCGACGACGTTTTTGTCAAAAACATGGAATGAACAATGAAACCTTATTCCAGCAAGACGGTGCCACAAGTCATACAGCCCGTGTGAGCATGAATGTTCTCAACAATGTTTTTCCAAATCGGGTGATATCCCGAAATGGAGCAATTTCTTGGCCTCCCCGATCGCCCGACCTCACAGTGTGCGATTTTTTCTTGTGGGGGTACCTGAAGAGTAAAGTCTTTGAACAACGACCTCCAACGCTTGGGGAACTCAAGAGGAGAATCCGGTTGGAAATCGAGAGAATTCCTCAGCGTATGCTCCGTGATGCGATGGGCTGTTTCAGAAATCGCCTACAAGAATGTCTCAATTGGGAAGGACACCGTCTTACTGGAGTTATTTTTAAACAGTGAATGTTGTTTCTTAAATGCTTTTTAATGTACATTAAGATAGTAACAATAAAATTTTGAAATATCCATCCGTTTATTTTTTACAGTCATTTCAAAAATGCAGGTTTGACTGGCTCACCCTGTACCTTGATTAACTGTTTGTTTTCTTTGATATCAAAACTTGTACTGCTAATAATGGGTGCCCATAACACTAAAAACAAGGAGTACCCTCTACCTCTGGTTAGCGAGTCATGTAAAGATTATGTAGCCAGAGTAGGGGGAACAGATTACTACTTTATTAACCCGTGGGTGTACAACAGGCAAAGTAAACAAAGTAAAAGAGGGATCCCATTGTCCTCTGACAGCGCCAGACTGCATAAAATAGAACAGAGTATACCATGGAATAAACAAGAAATACCCCGTGCCAGCTGGGGACCGCGACCCCCTCCGTTTTTTAGACAATCTATATATCCGTCCCTTACAGGATTTACTGATACAGAGGTCTTGGGTGCGGTAGGGGCAATGGAGGATTTGACACCTTCGGCCCCATCCCCATCAAAAGACGACACTGAGGGAGAAAAAGAGGAAGTAAAGGAGAGAGAAGCAGAAGAATATATACCGGGTTTTGTTATTATAGCCATTCACACACAATAAGGGATCCCCATTAATAAGCCCCTAAGATATGAGGATGACACCAACAAAACCCATTTTCTATTTATGACCGTGGGGGATAAGTTACTTAAAAAGGCGATAGAAATAGAAGATAGTAATACAATTTTAACACACTGTCCAAAGTCAAGAGAGACCCCTTTAGGCACACTCAACTATTTAAAAAAAAAAAGGGTGTGTAATGGTCGTAATTTTACATAGGAAGACATGAGACTAATTATAGACGCTATCTATACTATAAAAGAGTAAGCTAAAAACTGTCCGTCGCCAAAACCCTACTGCGCATGCGCGACGGACATTTGAAAGCGGCCGTTAAAACACACAGGTAGCTGCGCGTGCCGGCCGCGTGAAGAAAAAAAAAAAAAAACGTCACGAGCCGCGCGCAGCTACCCGTGTGTTTACACGGCCAGATGCCCCGATCCTCCAGCGGTGACCGTCCTCCGGCTGCCGCTGGCTGATCGGCGGGCCCCTAGGCTAGGCGAGCCCCCGGCTCGGTTTGGGCCTACAGGCCCAGCCGAGCCGGGGACTCGCCTAAGCCTAGAGGCCCGCCGAGCACCCAGCGGCAGCCGGAGGAGGTCACCGCTGGAGGAGAGGGATCGGGGCCGAAGTTCCAAAAATACTCCCCTAACTCGGCCCTGAGCTCCAGCGGTGACGACCTCCGGCTGCCGCTGGCTGCTCGGCGGGCCTCTAGGCTTAGGCGAGCCCCCGGCTCGGTTTGGGCCTACAGGCCCAGCCGAGCCGGGGACTCGCCTAAGCCTAGAGGCCCGCCGAGCAACCAGCGGCAGCCGGAGGAGGTCACCGCTGGAGGATCGGGGCCGAAGCTCCAAAACATACTCCCCTAACTCGGCCCTGAGCTCCAGCGGTGACCTCCTCCGGCTGCCGCTGGCTGCTCGGCGTGCCTCTAGGCTTAGGCGAGCCCCCGGCTCGGTTTGGGCCTACAGGCCCAGCCGAGCCGGGGACTCGCCTAAGCCTAGAGGCCCGCCGAGCACCCAGCGGCAGCCGGAGGAGGTCACCGCTGGAGGATCGGGGCCGACGTTCCAAAACATACTCCCCTAACTCCCTGAGCTCCAGCGGTGACCTCCTCCGGCTGCCGCTGGCTGCTCGGCGGGCCTCTAGGCTTTGGCGAGCCCCCGGCTCGGTTTGGGCCTACAGGCCCAGCCGAGCCGGGGACTCGCCTAAGCCTAGAGGCCCGCCGAGCACCCAGCGGCAGCCGGAGGAGGTCACCGCTGGAGGATCGGGGCCGAAGTTCCCAAAACATACATAACCCCATAAGTCGGCCCTGAGCTCCAGCGGAGACCTCCTCGGCTGCCGCTGGCTGCTCGGCGGGCCCCTAGGCTTAGGCGAGCCCCCGGCTCGGTTTGGGCCTACAGGCCCAGCCGAGCGGGGACTCGCCTAAGCCTAGAGGCCGCCCGAGCAGCAGCGGCAGCCGAGAAGGTCACCGCTGGAGGATCGGGGCCGAAGTTCCCAAAAAATACACCCCAAAATCGGCCCTGAGCTCCAGCGGAGACCTCCTCCGGCTGCCGCTGGCTGCTCGGCGGGCCTCTAGGCTAGGCGAGCCCCCGGGTCGGTTTGGGCCTACAGGCCCAGCCGA
>RXON01004130.1:0-27357 GCA_009667805.1 Leptobrachium leishanense | reverse complement strand
TGCTGCTGGATGCAATAAAAAAACCAAACCCAAGAGGAAAAAGACTGCTTGTTTATATCAGGACTGTTTTGAAGGCGCACGTGTAACCCTAGGGTTCCCTACAATTGGCAGCGCAACAAACGTACATAATCATCTACCGCGGGTGAACCTGTGCGAACCCTGCGTGAGCTTACTTTACTGCGCGCGTCCTATACTTAACATTGTGAGCGCAAATGCGTTTGTACGCTGGTATGCGGATGGTATTACAATCTATGCACAGGATTTAACGCATAGCCATTGCGCACATAATTTTAGCAACTCCTAAAAGCTTGTGTTAATGGCAAATTCTATCAACCTGGCCAAAACCAAATACACCAGCACAAAAAAAATGCAGCAAAGTATAGTTACATTCTACTCATACCAAACCAATACATTTGAGAAGTTGTGTGTGCATGTATAATTGCTGCAACACATATGCTGAGTTTGACTTTGACAGGTGCAAAAACTTAACGTGAGATAATTGTGGTTCTTAATTCTGATTAGCTGAATCGCGGAAAAAAACAGTCCACACACTGATTTCTGCGCGCAGCGTTACTGCGCGTGCATTTGTGCGCGTCCGTTCAACACGCGTTATTGCTCGACTGTTGAAAAAATGCGCGAGGATTGTAATTCCAGCGTTGATTTCCACGCATTAACGTTAAACGCTTGGCACACAAATTCACGTGTTGTGCGAGCGGTTTAAAGCGAAGATTGTAATAGGGCCCATAGTTTACACACTTTAAAGAATATATGTACTTTGAAGCTATAGATAAAATTAATTGTTTACCTATTTTTACGATAAACTCTTAAAGGAGAAACACTTTGATACAGAAATACTGTATGTACACTTAAAATTATGTTGCGCACCATATTATGTTTTTGGTTTGGGAAGAACAATGATAAATTTTGTGTACACTACGCACACTTTAGAAATTAACTACTGTATATGAAATAAAAGAACTATGTAGAACTTAAGCAGTATATTATATGTAGAATATAAACACACTTGTATAGCTAGGACAAATGTAGATAAAGAGTTAAATAAAAAGTTGTCTATTTTGCTTGAGAATTTACCATTTATTATATAAAAAAATCAGTAATATATTTTTTAAATATAAGATACCATTTTTTTTAGTTTTATTTCTCTTTGTTGTTTTTTTCCTTTTAAATTTTTTTATGGAATCCCATTGTGGAGTAACGTATGAAAAATATATAGGATTGTAGAAAGGACCCCACATTGCAATTGACGAAGGAGTAACGAAATATAAGAGAACAACGACTATCACCTGCGGACATTCAGAAAGAAAATCAAGAGGATTCAAAGTAGAAAGACGTCATGCAGACATGAAGAATTTGGACTGGTTGCGACAGGTTTGGGATTTAAATAAAGGGGGGAGGAACAACATATGTTTTTATGCCGATTGAAAAAGGTGATCTGTGCATCACCGAAACGCGTCTGAGTTTTTATAAAATTGTTCATCTTTAAGAAAATTTGCCTGCTAGTCATCCTTGGGGTTTGGTTTTACCTTTAAACAATCGCAAGCAGTTTAAGGAGAGCCGCTTTAGGCTCATAATCACGTGAGTTATACCATATATGTGGTTTCCACTATATGTGATCTATTGAATTGCACTATGTCCATTTCCTTTACTTAAAGAAATACTATGGAGGCTTGTTTCTAAGAGGAGGCTGAGGAAGGCGGACAAAAAAGTCCATCCACCTACAATATAGAGCCGGGTGGCTCCACCTTTGTGAGTTTGTTACATGCTCTTTTTTTAAAAAAACCTCTGTAAAACGGTGTTACACTAAGAAGATCTCGTAATATTTAGTTTTTTTAGAGAAAAAAAGTCAAATATTGATCGAAATATATAATGCTTAAAAGCATGAAAAATACTATCAGTGTTGATTGAAAAACACTTTGTATACCGTAATTTATGCGTGTCTAAAGCGCTGCACTCTATCCAGTATAAATTCTCATTTATGATTTAATCTATTGCAAGTTATCTTTCCCAAACTTCATGGGAGAGTCGCCTTAGACTCAATGGGCTATATTCCATAGTTTGTGCGAACTTAAACAGAGCTGTGGTAAACTTGCCAGAGCCATTATAGTCTATGGAGTTAAGTTTACAACTTTGCTCTGTTATGATAGCACTAACTTTGGAATATTGCTCACTATTTTTTGTTTTGGTTTGGTTTTATTAAATGCATATAGCATAGGTGTAAACACTCAAAAGCCTGAATGAGAAAACCATGATTACTGTCCACTTGCACCTTGATGGTCAGCATTTAATACCTACATTATTAAGAGTCAAAATTTAAATGCATGCCAAAAACACCACCAGCTGGTTGTCAATTACATACTATCCTTTTTTTAGACTCTTTCTTGATATATCCCTTGTTACCAAGTTTAACCAGCCTTTGGTTGGTTTATTTTAAATAAAGAATATATTTTTATGTAAGGGGTTATTCAGAGATGTCCGAAATGTAAGCGGACACTGAAATTCAGCATACGGTGACATCTCGGGGCCATTCGTCTATTCAAAGAGCAGGCAGTTCACCAAACTTTGGTGAATTGCCTGCACGTACAGTGCCTGTTCGAGGGCAGTGAAATTCCCCATAGAGAAGCAATGGTTAATCTATCCAGAGAACACTGAACAGTTGCCGAAATGTGCTGTGGTTTCATTCGTCAGGTTTATTTAGGCGAATCCCATAGGCTTCAATGTTAAAAATATTCCCGTTTTAATGCAATATCTAATAAACTGTTTATTATTTTATTCTGCGATAGTCTTTATTTATATAGATTTTTAGGATCTTTTAGGCATTTTTTTTTATCGTTCTCTTCATTTTTCTTTAACAGACCTTTCATTATTTTTTTTGCAAACAGCGTTTCAATTTTGAAACTGTCAAGCGTACATTTTTTTTTTAAATTTTTACCTCGTTCGTCAGCATGTCGGCTTTTTCCAGCCACTGCTCTGTGCTGTGATTGGCGGCTCGTAGGCTTTTTCCAGCATGTTCGGCATGGTTTTTGTGACGATTTCTGTGGGTTTTCGGTGAGTATTTGGTGAGAGGTCAGCGAGTGATTGTTGGGTTTGCGGCAGGTTATCCCTGCACTCCGGGGACCATGCGGTTCTACTTGAATACACCGCAGAGTTGGTGAACTAGAATCGCCTGAAGTACGGGGAACGATTTTGGTGCTCTCATTACTGAAAACCTCTTGCTGCTCTATTATTATCTCTCATTATGCCGTGCTGAAAGTCCACAGGATCCCATGGCAATTATAACAGAGGACCTCAAGCCAAGAGGAAGGAAGGAAGCATCATTTAAATATAAGTATTTTTTTAGTGCTTTATTTCACTACATCTATTATATGTAGTGAGTTTATCTAGTATAACTCACTGAGAATTACATGATTAAGCCACTACTGTCTCTTTAACATAATTGTCTGCATATGATAAATACATAATTTTCTGAACAGGGTTCAATAAGTTAAGGTGCGCCCGGAATTTCCCAATTTTCTACTGTTACTGTGTTTTTGAGGTTGTGAACACTTATATTCTGGTTTTGGCAGCACCTGCTAAAACTAAGTACGTCCTCACAAATCCCCAGATATCAAAATGAGCACTATACCCATACCACTCTTTTAAATGTCCTTTGGTGAGCACCAATAGATTGATTACTATTACTTAGAACACAAAAGCTTCAACATTCTAGACCTGGTATATGACATTAAGACTTTAGTATGAACTTCAAAATCAGTCTTGAATATAGGAGGTTATTGCTCCTTGGCTTTTGCATATCCTAGCACATTAATCATCCATTCTTAATTGTATACATCACTACACGTTTTATACTTACATCGGAATCATCCAGGTCATCCATACTGGGAGGTGCTTTTTTGTCCTTAACACTATTAATTAACTGAGAAGAAAATGAAAGTAAGTGTTCATCAATATATCTGCAACACATGTTAAACCCCTTCACAACAAATGATTTTTATTGAAAACATTTTTATCATAACATTTATTTGAAATGTGGGATTCGCTCATTTTTCTTGCATTTGTTTATCCATTACAAAAACCTTGTTGGAATGAAAGATTCTGAGCTCTAGATGGTGCCCTTTATCTTACAGTGTAATACAGTGTCTGCATTATCAGGCAGAAATGGTCTTTTTGTCGTATAAATAAAAAAGTTCAGATCTCCAGTTTATATGGATTTGTAGTGATAATAATGAGATTATTAGCAATGCAGCTTCCAAAAAGTACCAGCATGATATAAAAATATCTGTGTGGCATAATGCCCGTTTATGCAAATTACAGTAGCACCTTACCAGTAGCTGTACAGTACAGCGATTTACAGTCATTATAGCCCCTGAATCCTATCCCTGATAAGTGAGTGACCCCAGAGCTCTCCCTGTAGCCTGCCAAATCCCTGGTAGCTATAATACAGCAGTAATGTGTCTGAACTTTTTTGTTAGTGAGGTTTGGGACTGCCACATACATCTTTTATCTCTCTGCAGAGTGCTTGGAGATAGATAAAACAGTGGGATTTGTTTTTCCACAGGGGGCACACTCCTGCTTTTAAAAACTGTGGAAGTTGGGTTTTGATGTACTAATCAGTGGCGTAGCATGGGGGGAGCAACGGGGGGGGGCCCGTGCACGATTTTCTTAGGCCCGCAAATTTCTTTTGAAATTGTGCGCCCCTAATATTTTCCGGCTGCCTATCAGCTGCGCCGAATCCGGAAGAGTTAGTCACGTGACGCCGGTGACGCAGTCTTGTCACATGGGCAGGAAAAAGTGAAGTGGAATCAGGCTGGAAAATGGTCGCTATTATGAGCCAAGCGGCCATCTTGTTCAGAATATTGGTTCACTTGCAAATAACTAGATAGATTTCACTAGACATTAGAATGAAGCTTACATAGAATTTTAGGAATGTGGTAGATTAGCAGAGAAGCAATAAAACTGAGGGAAAAATCCGGCCAGCTCTTGGCACGGAAAGACAGGATGACAAATGGATACTACAAGGTCACTGAGACCTGCAGTAAGACAAAGAGAGCGTAGAAAACAGAACATGCTTTATCTGTAGAAAAATAAACATAGCCTTTAGGGAGTTGGGCACGGCCCGGATTGAGTGCGGCAGCAAATCACAAACTGTCAGACTAACATGAAGCTTGCCAATTTACGATCAATGTATGGAATCTCTTTGTACTAACAATGGGAGGTATTAACCCACGTGGGGTGGAATAAAGTGTCATCGGGAGGTGGGCTAATTGGGAGGTACCTAATTATGTATTTGGGGTATAAAACCCCTTGTCGGGGGGGGGAGACGGGGCTCACTCTTTGCGATTCAATCCTGTGTGAGCATTTGTGTGACGACACAATAAAGTTTGCCTTTCCTGAAGAGACTCGTGTTCAGACAATCCTTGCTTGTGTCTGGTCCGGCGCCGTCCTGAAGTGAACCTTGTGATTCCGGTTACAAAAGCAGGAGGCTCCACACAGTCCCGGGAGCCTGACCGCAGACCGAGAGCAAGTGACTGTGACACAGAACACCGGTCCATCCGATCCGTCGCCTGTGCCATCCATACCCCAAGCCCAAGGTTTCTGCTGTTATTTAGTGCGCTTAGATTTTATTTCTCCTGACAACTCCCTCCGCCTATCACTGCGGCTGCTTGCGCGCTGTCCTCGTCCCTTTCACTCTGTTTTCATCGGTTTCTTCCTGCCTGCCTGTCCACAGATCCTGCCTGTCTGCTGAAAGGAGGTAGGGATGTGCACCGATTTTTTTTTCGATTCGGATCAATTGGTTCGGATTTTTACATTTTTCGTTTCGGACGAATTTCTTTTCGGCTCGTTTCGTATCGACTTTTTTTCCGTGATTTCGGCAATTTTCGTGTTATCGGATCGGCACGTTTTTCGCATCGACTTTTTTTTTTGTGATATCGAAATATTCGTGTTTTTCAGAACACTTCTCGTTTCAAAGTGTATATTCCTTTTGAGTGAAAGTTACTAATGGTTTTTCGGATCCGATATTTCTGTCGATACGATAATTCTTCCGATTCTATCGTTTTTTTTATTAAATAAAGATCCTTTTTGTCCTATGAATATGCATTGCACAACTTTATTTAATCATATCAAAAGGGTATGAAAGGAACAAAAATGAACAAAAGGATTTAAAAAACCCAAAACTGACCCAAGTGGTCTGACTTTAAAAATAAAGTCCAGAATACAAGGTTTTAAAACGGAAAAAAGTTGAACAAAATTATCAGAAACAAAAAATTTAATAAAAAAAGATTTAAAATGAAAACAAAAACAAAAAATGAATGCAGCATATGCACTGCTGGGAACAAGCGCCTCTCTGTGGTATAATTAATGTATACGTCTGTTATATGTATCCTGTCTGTATATTATAACTTTAAATGCAATAAAATTTGAATTTTCAATAATTTACAATGTGTAAAGTGGGTTTTTTTCACATTTTAACATGCGAGCGTTTACGGTTATATTTTCTATGAGTTGCGCTTGTTAAAAAAATTTGAGATGGGGGACTTGTTATATCCATGTTTTTGGGGGAAAATTACACAATTTTTAACAAACGCAACCCATACAAAAATCGTTAGTGCAGCATCATTGTTCACATTATAATTGAATGGGAACAATATTGCTGCAATAGCAAAACAAAACAAAAAAAAAACACCTTTGTTTCGTTTTGGGCATTAAATCCATCATTAATATGCAATAATTAAAGCCCTAAGTTGCAACAATAACATTTATATCTTGTGGGTAATATGGTCGAATATATATAAGAAAAACACACAGAAACCGGTGCAATATGAATGACAATTTACTTGGCAATCTATATTCACAGTTTATATTATTTGCTTTACAGTAACTACAGAAAAACTAACATATACACACAGTCATAGAATAAAAGCATGCTTACTCTAGGCCCCAGGCTGGGGGCTGCAAAAAACTTCACATGGTGGTCAGTCTCAGGTATCAGGCTAAAGAGAGCTAACTCTTGGCTACCCATCCCTTTTATTCCCAGTGGGAGTCGCCAGTAGACAAACCTCTCTACCAATAGGAAAAGACCTCTCTAAAGTAGGCTGGCTTAATGCTAGCCAGTGCCACACAGGGCAAGCAGCCTACCAAAGAAGCACCACTAGGGGCAGTGTGTATGTCAGTTAATATTAAAATATGATAATTTATGGCAGAAATCATCCATGATCATTACACACCTTTTTTTTAAAAATTTATTTATTTTTTAATATTTTTTTATTAATTTTTTTTATTAATTTTATATTAATTATACCGCAGAGAGGCGCTTTCCCGCATTGTGTGGATTCATATGCTGCATTAATTATACCGCAGAGAGAGGTGCTTTTTCCCCGCAGTGTGCATATTTCATATGCTGCATTAATTATACCGCGCAGAGAGGGGCTTGTTCCCCGCAGGGTGCGGATTCATATGCTGCATTAATTTTTATTTATTTTTTTAGTTTTAAATCATTTTATTTATTTATTTTTTCTGTTTTTTTTTTTTCGTTTCTGATAATTTTGTTCAGCTTTTTTTCCGTTTTAAAACCTTTTATTCTGGTTTTTATTTTTAAAGTCAGACCACTTGGGTTAGTTTTTTTTTTTAAATCGGTTTGTTCATTTTTTTTCCTTTCATACCATTTTAATATAATTAAATAAAAGTTGTGCAATGAATATTCATAAGAAATAAAGGATCTTTATTTATTAAAAAATGATAGAATCGGCAGAATTACCATATCGACAGAATTACCGTATCGACAGAAATATCGGATCACTGGAAATGATACAAAATTACAGAATCAGCGATATAACCGAAAAATACGATGTCCGAAATGGAACTGAAATCACGATTGGAACGAAAATGAATTTAGATTTTACACATTTCAAGTCCATACGAAAATTCCAAAAACTTTTCGTATCGGCTCGGAAATCTTTTTGGATCTGCCGTTTTCGGATCCGATCCGATTCGGGAAAAAAAAAATCGTTCGAAGCCACGAATCGGAACGATTCGTGAAAAATACAAAATCCCGAAAAACGAAACGCAAATCCCTAAAAGGAGGAGACCCTCCCGCTGCTTATTGACAAATGTGCAAGGGTGAGCCCCTGACATTGCCAGCTGTGACAGGTGAGTAATGTAAAGAAGTGGAACTGATACACTGGAGTCTACAGAGCCCCACTGGTGTCATGGAGTTTTTAGATCATTAAGTTACCAACAGAGCATTGCATCCTATTGAGCTGGTCTGTGGCTCAACGTCTTAATACTCCTGCTTTGTATCAAGGAGGGTACGAGTTCAAATAGTAGTGGCACATGTTTGTTTATTTTTTTAAATCTCATTTACCTGTGTCTTTATTTTACCTTCCAAAGCAAGCACAAAGATAATGCTAGTATTATAAAATTATCATTATTTTCGTGCTTGCTTTGGAAGGTAAAATAAAGACACATTTAAATGAGATTTAAAGAAAAAAAAAAAAAGTGCCACTGTGATTTGAACTTGCACCGTTTTCATTACAAAGCAGAAGTATTAACACATTGAGCTACAGAGCAGCTCAATGTGATACACTGCTCTGTTGGTAATGTAATGTTTTAAAACCTCTCTCGGGCAATCTCTGCGTGTGCACGTTTTAGGCTGGGGCCAGACGAACGCAGTGCGAACGCAGTGCGAACGTGCATTTAGCCGCACTTAATTACAGCCGTGGTAGCAGCAAATGACGTCCAATGACGGCCAATATATGAAGTACGGGCACACGAAAGTTCGGCCGCGCAACGCAAGCATCAAACAAACGCATTTTTGCAAGAACGTCGAACCGCTAGTACTGACGTACTGAGTGCACTGCGACTGCATAGCTAAAGCAAAAGGAGACGTCAGACGCTGCTCATGTCCGGCACACATGACGTCCAGACACCCAAAGTTTCCTGGTTTGGATCCACAAAAAATCACGGCCGTAATTGCGCATCGTATGACCGCTATCGCGTATTCCGTGAAAAAGTACGTTTATGGACAAGGCGAAAAATGCGGTCGTTTGACCCTACCCTTATTGCTGTAGAGTTGACATTGTGAACCTGGAAGGGTCCATTACGTGAGGGGGGTGCAATTCTAGCCTTACCCCGGGAGCTGACAACCAACGCTATGCCACTGGTTCTAGTGTGTGCTTTTTTTCAAAGTATTGTAATGCAAAATCGAGATGATTCGACTTTGGCATTAAACAAATACTTATTTAATACATTATATTTTACTTAATGATACATATTACAGGCTTAAATAAAATGTAAATCAAATTAATCCCATAAAACAAGCGTAACCCAGGTCTGTATGAGAAGAAAAAAAACATTCATTATTAAATAAATCTTATAAATAATATATACAGGGTGATTCATAAAGAAGTATACAGTTTTCAGATGCTGTCAAACAGTAATCATTGAAGACACAGACCACAACTGCGAACCGTTAGGTAGATGTATTCAATTGTTTGTGTCCCGCTACTGAGGACTAACGTAGACGAAAGCGCGCGTATCACGTGACTAGGCAGTCAAAATGACAGCAAAGAGATATATATATATATATATCTATATCTATATATTACATGAGAAGGGCAGCACTCAACCTTTACTACGCTTTCAGTGTGGGTGCATCTCAAGACAATATGATACAACAAACCAAGAAGAGAGCACACCAAACATGTTCAAACAATACAAAAGAACAAACAGCAGGTAAATTCATTTAAACAGAGATTTTACCAGATTAACCCTTTAAATGCTTACAAACAATTCTTATCCCCTTCAGAATTACTGCAGTTATTAACCCTTTTAAAAGCTCTGTTGAAAAATGGTGGAAATTTAGTTTGCAATGAATGGCCATGGATTGCGTAAGCCTGCCAACAGCGACAATGTATTCCACCCCTGGCAACCTAATGACTGCTCTTTATGGGATATACACTCACTTATTGAGGACCAAGTTCTATGTTTGGTACCCACTGTTGTCTTTGGCTAGGAGGTTAACTTTGAGGTTTGTTATCTTCAATTGAGAAACTTCCCATCTTGGATTCTAGAAAGGCAAAGAGAGTGCTTGGTGCTGAAGGTCTGGCACCAGCCGATTCATCATCCACTTCTGCATGCAATCTTCCTCGACCTTTACCTTTCCCTCTCATTGGCGGCCCTTGAGCCCACGGGCACGTTTACAGGAACTTTTTAAAGATGTTTATTTAATAAATTTTTGGATTTATTTATTTTTCCTAAATCCAAGTGCATCCTTTGCTTGGGTTTTTGTATATGTAGTAGGATTTTTTACACTGAGGCTTCAGATACTACCTGGAGGCTGGAAAAGGCTGGATTGTATTGAGTAGATTATATATATATATATAGTAAAGCAGTCTTTAGTGATACCTTTTTTATTGGACTAACGTTACATTTAAAGTACAAGCTTTCGAGAGTGATCCTCCCTTCATCAGGTATAGAACTTACTGATCAGAATGGTAGAATTAAACATTGGGGCATTTATAGGGCGCACAGTTGGGGGTGTTAGATGTTGTACATCGCCAAATGGCATAGTCAGAGGGGGAGAAAGAAAAAAAAACACGAGCATTTAATTGTCTCAGGCACATAAGACAACAGTGATGAAATCATGTCCACTTCAAAGGGAACAAAATGAACAAAAAAAAGAAAAACACATAACAGGAAGACACAGAAAAATAAGGAAAAAAGAAACCAAAACAGAGAAAACCAAGCCCCCAACCAGAATTATGAATATTATGTGATGTTATTATAGTGGGTTAAAAAACCCGAATCTACATTAAGTCCTTGTTTTATACTGTTGAAATATGTGATCATTTTCATTTCATATGTTTTGCGTTCCCGGTGACCTTTAAAATGGCCTTTGAGGATTTTAATTCTGAGGTTTTGGATGGAGTGGCCTGCTAGATTGAAGTGATGTCCCACTGGGGTACAATATGTATTTTCCTGGTGGTTCCTGATGGAGTGTCTGTGCTGGTTCATCCTGAGATTTAGTTTAAGGCTGGTTTCACCAATATAGCAGCCCTTATCACACGCCATGCACTCGATCATATATACCACATTTGCCGATGTTGTGAGTGCCCTTGATGTTGTGAGTGGTGTAATTGTGCCGCACAGTGCAGATTTCACATATATGTTGGCACAGTTTGCAGCGGGGTTTGGTCCCATTCTGTATGTCGTCCTGTTTCTGACCGAGTTTGCTGCGGACCAGTTTTTACCTCAGGTTTGGGGGTTGCTTGAATGCCAGTAAGGGGGGCTGTGGGAATATTTCTTTGAGCGCAGGGTCCTCTGTGACCAGTGGCTGCAGATCTTTGATGATTTTGCGAATTCCCTCTAGAGTTGGGTTGTAGGAAACAACTAGAGGGATCTGTGTGGTGTTTTTCTTTTCTTTGTAGCGCAACAGCTGTTCGTGCGGTGTTTTCAGGGCCGATTATATTTTTTCAGAGATTTATTTATTTATAAAGGATTTTACCAGGAAGGATACATTGAGATTTCTCGTTTTCAAGTATGTCCTGGGTTCAAGAACATGCTTACAGAAATACAAAGTAGTAAAATGCAAGAAATTAACACAAAACAAATATACAGATTAACAGAAAATAAATATGTAGGAAATATAGTCACTATGTTACATGTTTTAAGGTGCATTCCTTATTGAGGTATGTTAATATGGAGCTCTTAAGGGACTTTAGACTGGGGGAAGATTTGATGGCGTCTGGGAGGTTATTCCAGAATTGTGGTGCTCTGTAGGAAAATGAGGATCGAGCCACTTGCTTTTTGTATTGTGGTATTGCAAGTAAGGTGCTGGAGATTGTCCTTTCCTTGTAGCCCTTCTGCTGGAATGATGCAGATAGTTTGCTCAGGTGTTCATCCCTGTCCTTAGTGTCCGAGCAGATTCGGTGGTACATTATGGCCTAACCTACAACAAATCCCATTAAGAGCCAAAGATATGGAAATTGAAATGGAATGCCTCTACAAAAAAGAACAACAAAAGCTAATCAACAAGAAAAATAAGAAACTCGCAGGACTCTTAGCACATAGAGATGGCAATTTTATGCACAAAAGATCCATTGATGACACCGATAATGACACTGATCAGATCGCCACTACTCACACCGCAATCTCTGGCAAGATTAACATTGCTGACATCAGTGAACCCCCCACAGACTATTCTGAGATTGTTAACCTCTCCGATCATGTAAGGTCCATACCCGAAAAAGCAGTCCTGTCCAAAAGACTAACTTTTTGTCCCAGCACCAAATTGGACCACATCCAATTATTTTCAGACTTGGAGGAGTTCTTTAGAAGACTGAGACTTAAGGATTTCTTCTTTGACAAAAATGACTATTTCTACCATGAACAACAAAGGGAAAGCTAGGAACCAAGATTTCACACCTGCAGCAGGACGCAATGACAAATTAGACAACTATATTGAAAAATTCCGCCTCAGAGTGACATCCCTGGTTACCACACAGCAGCAGGAGAAACAAATACCACCGAACCTCTCACCTGCAGAAAGAATGGCCCTGAAAAATCTATCCAGCAACAACAACATCATCATCAAGCCAGCTGACAAAGGGGGATCAGTAGAGGTCATGAACAACCAAGACTACATGGCAGAAGGTGACAGACAACTGTCAGATGTGAACTATTACTGGAAATTGACTCAAGCCCCACGAAAGAATACAAAACCCAACTTGGCATACTTATCAGGTCGTTCCCCAAACACCTGCAGCAAGAATTGGAGAATTTTGTGCCTTCCAATCCTTGCATGGGCACATTCTACATGCTGCCCAAAATCCACAAGCCCAGGAACCCAGGATGACCCATTATCACAGGTATGGACACACTTACCGAACTAATTTCTGGCCTTATAGAGTGTATCCTGAAACCCTTAGTAACCAACACTGCCAGTTATATACAGGACACCACAGACTTTCTCAACAAACTTAGAGATATCCAGACACTACCGGCCGACACTATATTAGTTACCATGGATGTAGAATCCCTATACAGTAACATCCCACACAAAGATGGAATCAATGCCTGTCTCAAATTTCTCTCCTCCCACAATACTCCACATAAATATAGCAGTGACATTATTACCAAGCTGATTGAATTTATACTCACACACAACTGCTTCAGCTTCAACAATAACTGCTACCTACAAATGACTGGGATCGCTATGGGTAGTAAAATGTCACCACAATACGCCAATCTTTTCATGGCAGATCTAGAACAGAGGTTTCTGAACACTCACCTTCACAAACCACACAAATATCTACGATACATTGATGACATTTTCATCATATGGACAGAAGGAGAGGAACGCCTGTAGCAGATCAGCTACCCTGCAGGGGTAGCTCCGTCTGCGGCGCCGAGTCTTGCTGGAGAGCTTAGCCGGGTAGCGAGCTAGCAAGGTGGGAGAGAGATTGGCAGCGGTCCTTGGATGATCTGGAAGCGAAGGATTCAGTAAAGCTGGCTTCTTCAGTGATTATGCCCTCCCCAAATACTAGTCGTGACTCAGTACAGGTTTGAAGGTAAATCAGAATGTTTAATGAAAAGCAGAACATACACGGTCCTTTTATGTGGTACAGTCCCATTGTTCTCTCCCATGCCCGCCCCCAGACCCCTGGAGTGAATTCTGCACAGTGGCTAGCCATAGCCCAGGTTCTGATTGGTTGGTTCCAAGACCATTGAGAGGACCTGAAAGAAGCCTGCAGTCTTCACTTGGGTCCACTGGTTGTATGCAAATGCAGTCTTGACCTCACAGTGACCACATACAGTGATTTACATAACCCATTGTAAAGGGAATCAGATAGTGGGTGGCTGAGACAATGTGACTCCCAGCCTTTCAGAACAGGTAAACAGATAACAGATAAACAATGAGAAAGCACCTTTGCATAATCCTCAAGTTACACAAACCTATTGTACATTCTAAACGAAGGAAAGCATTTGACTCTAGTGGCGGGTAGTGTTTTTAAAAACCACATTTAACTAAAGAAATATAAGTCTATTTAAAACTAAAAATGAGCAACTGACAATACATTTAAAACCACACAATATAACTGAGCATAAACTAGCAGGATCGGTGCAGGGGAAAAACATGATTAATTAGAAGTCTAGCAACAGTTTTACATTAAATCTAACAAAGGAAATTAGTTTCCATAAATAAAGGGTAAACGAAATATAACAAAATAAGAATGAAATTAAACTAAATAAATCCTGTGGCGGCTGTTCCGTCACAAAGCTCCCCCAGTCCCATGATGGCAAACCCGGTGAGACCCTCTACGGGTCCGCCTGGGGATGTCCAGGTGCAAGTGTCTTTAAACAGTCTCACGTTTGGGTTGCTGGGGCAATGCTTTGCCAACCCCCGATAGTCTTTCGGTCCATAGTCCGTAGGGAGGAGGCTGGCCCCCGGGCTTCTCCAACTGCCCCCTTGGTCATGTGCCCCTTGGCCATACAGACCCTGCCATGGGGAAACAACTGGCCCGGGTAGGATGTTGAGGGCTTTTTCTCCTCCTGGTCTCCTAGCCCCTCGCTGGTGGGCAGCCTTGCTGGCACCATTTCCTGGGGCCATGACCCGCTGGGGAGGGATACCGCCTGTACCTTCTCCCGGTGCCACAGTCAGCAGCAGGAAAAACAGGGGCCGATAGCACCCTTTCCTGGTGCCTCGGTCAGAAGCTGGGTGGGAGATGGGGTGACCGGTGTTTCTAGAAAAAGTGGTTGTGGATCTAGGCCGTCTGCCCAGCGTCTCGGGGTCACCCAGTTGCAAATCCCAGCACCATCAACAATTCCACAATGGGAGTCTCCCACATCCTGGGGAACGGGAGCAGCAGCATGCCGTTGCTTGGCACAGGGGACACCTCCACCCTCACGCTGGGGCTCAAAACGTTGGGGAGCGAGACCTGCCATCTCCCCTTCCGGGATTATTACCTGTCGCTGGGGAGAGGTACCGCCAGTACTCTCTACCTGGGGTAGCCGCTGCTGTGGTGGAAGGAGACCGACTGACTCCCCACCCTGGAACTCGTAATGCGGCGCACCATCACAGGCACTGCGTTCTGCTGATAGCCCCTGACGAACTGTACTTGCCCAGTCTGATGCTTTCTCCGGCCCAGATGGCATGCTGTGCTGGAGTTGTAGGCTCTCTGCCTCCTGCGTAGCAGTGGAGGCCAGGAGCTTGGTCTGTAGTTAAGGAGAGGAGCGGATTGTTAGTCCCTGGGGCTCCTCGGTGAGAAGGTAGTTCTCCTCTTCCTCCTCAAGTTCTGCGGTGGCAGGGCAGGGGTAGAGGTTAGCGGTCCTCTGCCGCGGAGACAGTTTTTCCGCTGAAGTGGGGGGCCGCTCCCCCATGTATGAATGGCTATCCTTGATCCCTGACGCCACCAGCCAGGCCCCGGGCTAGCTGACCTGCACTTCTTGGGCACCGTGGAATGGACCGTAGCCTCTTTCACAGCGGGCCGTAGCATGTCTGCTGTCCCCCGCTCCTCTATCCATACTTGGGTAGGAGAGCTTCTTGGTTGGGGTTCGGGATTCCCTGCTGGGTACGCCAGCAATTGGCACGGGGGGGCCTGAGTCTCCCCCTCCCTCGTCTGGCACCCGATATTCTCCCCGGTTTCTGGAAAATCTAGCTGGGCAGAGGGTAGCCGAGCTCTGTTCCGATGCCAGCTCTGCTGCTGGGTTGGGGAACCGCTCCCCCGTACATAAATTGTCCTCTTCACGCGCTGAAGTGCCTGCTGATGCAAGCAGTGAATCTGGGCAAACTGCCCCGTATCTCCTGGACTCCGTGGAAAGGACCGCAGCCTCTTCCTTGGCGGGCCATGACATTGTCGCTAGCTCCTCCACCCATCCCTGAGCAGGAGCACTCCATTGGGACTCTGGGTCTCCTGGTGAGCCCTCTGCCATCTGCCTGGGTGGGCCTCAATCTCACCCATTGTCTTCCAGTTCTCCTCTTTCCACAGTGGACCGCTGTCCTGACGGCTCTCGTTGGTGGAGACCGCAGTCCCATCCACCGGTGCACTTACACTGACCTTGGTAGGTGTCCGAAGCACTTCGTCACTCTGTTCCGCTGCAGGTTCTGCAGGAACGGTACTTGCTGAGTCCTCTGTCTTTTCCCCGGACGACATGCTGCGCTGCGGCTGCAGGATAGTCGTCACCTCTGTAGCAGTTGAGGCCCAGGATGCATTCTGCAGCTGGGGAGAGGGGCCGACTGCCTCCTCACCCTGGTGCTCCGAACCAGCAGAAGATCCTGAAAGTAGGTTGGCACCACCGGGTTCTGTTGGCAGCTCTTCTGCCATGTCCATCGGGGTAAGAGCGAGCGGGGGAGCAACCTCAAACAATCTCCTGTATCCCTGCTCCAGCTCCCACTCTTGGGTGGCTAGCCAGTCCAGATCACTGCTCAGCCCGAGGTCGTCAAGGTGCTCACATTCCCGAAAGTCCCGTATCTCTTCCCATCTCAGTTTAGCTGTACTGCCAAAGGAGGGGTCGTCCTGGAGAGCGTCAAATATTAATCCCGGGCCGCCATAGTCATAGCCCTCCGTATGATCTTTCCTCTCCAACTTTGGACACAGGTTGGCAGCATACCATTCCAGTGCCCGGTACCCATACTCCAGACATAGCTCCGTCTGGATCAGGTCCTCCAGTTGGGACAGTCATTTTACCTGGGGTTGCACTCCTAGGACTGGCAACCGCAGGTCCCACAGTCTCCAGTATTTCTCATCCAAGGTAGGAAGAATCTTTCCCAGGCAGTCCTGTTCAAGCTGTAGGACGTCCCTCCAGAGCTTCTGCCGTGCCGAGTCATTATGCCACAACACCTCCTGGCCGAAACCTGGATCACTGTGCTGGTCAGGCGCTTCCATTCTTTGGTCCCAGAACTCCTCTTCCACGACTGCAGGGAGTATCTCCTGGGACGCTGTCGATTCCCCGAGCTGGTACCGCAACTCGGTCACTCTGAGCTGATTGACCCCTGCCAAGATGATAGCGATCACCTCTGCCAGGGGGTTGACTCCGAACAGGGCCAGCTTCCATTGTACCTCCCGGCGCCATTCTGTGGATTCTGAGTCCTCGTGGAGGGCCAGACTTGCCTGTTCGTCCTCCATCAGGTCCTTGGTGAGGGCAGCCTTTGGCTTACCACTGACCGCTTTATCCCTGGAGAAGTTCCTTGAGAAGTTCCTTGAGGACCGTGCGCTTCCAGTCGTCGTAGCGCTGAGCAATACGGGGTGAACGGCTGTAGGACGGTGTAGCAATCTCTCGAATCCCCGGGTGTCTGAGACCGGGGTCAAGCCAGCGGCTGTATTTCCCCCTGCTGGGCTGGTCTCGGAGCTCCCACCGCTTGCCACCAATGTAGCAGATCAGCTACCCTGCAGGGGTAGCTCCGTCTGCGGCGCTGAGTCTTGCTGGAGAGCTTAGCTGGGTAGCGAGCTAGCAAGGTGGGAGAGAGATTGGCAGCGGTCCTTGGATGATCTGGAAGCGAAGGATTCAGTAAAGCTGGCTTCTTCAGTGATTATGCCCTCCCCAAATACTAGTCGTGACTCAGTACAGGTTTGAAGGTAAATCAGAATGTTTAATGAAAAGCAGAACATACACGGTCCTTTTATATGGTACAGTCCCATTGTTCTCTCCCATGCCCGCCCCAGACCCCTGGAGTGAATTCTGCACAGTGGCTAGCCATAGCCCAGGTTCTGATTGGTTGGTTCCAAGACCATTGAGAGGACCTGAAAGAAGCCTGCAGTCTTCACTTGGGTCCACTGGTTGTATGCAAATGCAGTCTTGACCTCACAGTGACCACATACAGTGATTTACATAACCCATTGTAAAGGGAATCAGATAGTGGGTGGCTGAGACAATGTGACTCCCAGCCTTCAGGTAAACAGATAACAGATAAACAAAGAGAAAGCACCTTTGCATAATCCACAAGTTACACAAACCTATTATACATTCTATACGAAGGAAAGCATTTGACTCTAGTGGCGGGTAGTGTTTTTAAAAACCACATTTAACTAAAGAAATATAAGTCTATTTAAAACTAAAAATGAGCAATTGACAATACATTTAAAACCACACAATATAACTGAGCATAAACTAGCAGGATCGGTGCAGGGGAAAAACATGATTAATTAGAAGTCTAGCAACAGTTTTACATTAAATCTAACAAAGGAAATTAGTTTCCATAAATAAAGGGTAAACGAAATATAACAAAATAAGAATGAAATTAAACTAAATAATCCTGTGGCGGCCGTTCCGTCACAACGCCTTTTAGACTTTCACAAGGCATTCAATACGTCCCACCCATCGATCAAACTCAAGATGGATTTTTCCAAGCACAGTGTGAGCTTCCTGGACTGTACCATATCAGCTGCCAACGGCACACTGCACTCATCTGTGTACAGGAAACCCACAGACAGGCCCAGCTACCTCCACAACACCAGTTTTCATCCCAACCACACCAAACAAGGCATCATCTATAGCCAGGCCATCAGGTACCACCGAATCTGCTCGGAAACTAAGGACAGGGATGAACACCTGAGCAAACTACAGTTGTGTTCAAAATTATTCAACCCCCAATGCTGTAAAGGGTTTTAGGGAATTTAGTGTACATTTGTAATTGTATTCACAATGAAATCCTACAAGGACTTTTTAAAGAACCATATGCAACTAAAATGACATCAATTGGTTTTGTAATACAGTAGTAAATGTTTCTTTTGTGAATTCTTCATTGACACAATTATTCAACCCCTTAAAGACTACCACTCTGAAGAACAGAGGTTCATTCAAGTGTTTTCAATCAGGTATTGAAAACACCTGTGGATGTCACGGAGCAGCAATAAAGCATAATAAGCCCCAATTAGGCAGCTTTAAAATGACTGTGATACTCAGCTCCTTCTAGACATTTACTGGTGTGGTTACAAGCATGGTGAAGTCGAGAGAATGGTCCAGGAAGACAAGAGAAGAGGTGATTACTCTTCACAGGAAGGGCAACGGCTATAAGAAGATTGCAAAGATGTTAAACATACCAAGAGAGACCATAGGAAGCATCATTTGCAAATTCAAGGCAAAGGCACTGTTGAAACGCTACCTGGTCGTGGCAGAAAGAAGATGCTGACTTCGACTGCTGTGCGCTACCTGAAGCATAGAGTGGAGAAAAGTCCCCGTGTGACTGCTGAGGAACTGAGAAAAGATTTGTCAGATGTGGGTACTGAAGTTTCAGCTCAGACAATACGGCGCACACTGCGTAATGAAGGCCTCCATGACAGAACTCCCAGGCACACCCCCTTGCTGTTCCAAAGAATAAGAAGAGTCGACTGCAGTATGCCAAAAGTCATGTGGACAAACCACAGAAGTTTTGGGATAGTGTTCTGTGGACTGATGAAACAAAATTAGAACTGTTTGGGCCATGGATCAACGCTATGTTTGGAGGAGGAAGAACAAGGCCTATGAAGAAAATAACACCTTGCCTACTGTGAAGCATGGCGGGGGGTCAATCATGCTTTGGGGCTGTTTTGCTTCTGCAGGTACAGGGAAGCTTCAGCGTGTGCAAGGTACCATGAATTCTCTTCAGTACCAGGAGATATTGGATGACAATGTGATGCAGTCCGTCACAAACCTGAGGCTTGGGAGACGTTGGACCTTTCAACAGGACAATGATCCCAAGCATACCTCCAAGTCCACTAGAGCATGGTTGCAGATTAAAGGCTGGAACATTTTGGAGTGGCCATCGCAGTCACCTGACTTAAATCCGATTGAGAACCTCTGGTGGGACTTAAAGAAAGCAGTTGCAGTGCGCAAGCCTAAGAATGTGACTGAACTGGAGGCTTTTGCCCATGACGAATGGGCGAAGATACCCGTAGATGGCTGCAAGACACTTGTGTCAAGCTATGCTTCACGTTTAAAAGCTGTTATAACTGTAAAAGGATGTTGTACTAAGTACTAAGATTGAATGTCACTTGGGGGTTGAATAAAACTGATAATGATGTGAGCACAGAAAAGACATTTGTGGTTATTTCATTATAAATGTTATGTTATATTTGTCTGACCTACACGTGCCTCTTTGATTTAATTGTAAGCAAGATGACTGAATGATCAAAATCAATGTCAAACTGGCCAAAACACTCAATTTCAGTGGGGGTTGAATAATTTTGAACACAACTGTATCTGCATCATTCCAGTGGAAGGGCTACAAGGAAAGGACAATCTCTGAAAAAATAAAATCGGCCCTGAAAACACCGCACGAACAGCTGTTGCGCTACAAAGAAAAGAAAAACACCACACGGATCCCTCTAGTTGTTTCCTACAACCCAACTCTAGAGGGAATTCGCAAAATCATCAAAGATCTGCAGCCACTGGTCACAGAGGACCCTGCGCTCAAAGAAATATTCCCACAGCCCCCCTTACTGGCATTCAAGCAACCCCCAAACCTGAGGTAAAAACTGGTCCGCAGCAAACTCGGTCAGGAACAGGACGACATACAGAATGGGACCAAACGCTGTAACAAACCCCGCTGCAAACTGTGCCAACATATATGTGAAATCTGCACTGCGCGGCACAATTACACCACTCACAACATCAAGGGCTCCTACCTTTGCACGTCGGCAAATGTGGTATATATGATCGAGTGCATGGCGTGTGATAAGGGCTGCTATATTGGTGAAACCAGCCTTACACTAAATCTCAGGATGAACCAGCACAGACACTCCATCAGGAACCACCAGGAAAATACATATTGTACCCCAGTGGGACATCACTTCAATCTAGCAGGTCACTCCATCCAAAACCTCAGAATTAAAATCCTCAAAGGCCATTTTAAAGATTACCGGGAACGCAAAACATATGAAATGAAAATGATCACATATTTCAACAGTATAAAACAAGGACTTAATGTAGATTCAGGTTTTTTAACCCACTATAATAACATCTCATAATTCATAATTCTGGTTGGGGGCTTGGTTTTCTCTGTTTTGGTTTCTTTTTTCCTTATTTTTCTGTGTCTTCCTGTCATGTGTTTTTCTTTTTTTCGTTCATTTTGTTCCCTTTGAAGTGGACATGATTTTATCACTGTTGTCTTATGTGCCTGAGACAATTAAATGCTCGTTGTTTTTTTTCTTTCTCCCCCTCTGACCATGCCATTTGGCGATGTACAACATCTAACACCCCCAACTGTGCGCCCTATGAATGTCCCAATGTTTAATTCTACCATTCTGATCAGTAAGCTTCTCTACCTGACGAAGGGAGGATCACTCTCGAAAGCTTGTACTTTAGTTGTACGTTAGTCCAATAAAAAAGGTATCACTAAAGACTGCTATACCCGTGATTTTGGCATCTGGACTAACACGCCCTACCTAATATATATATATAGTGGAGGCGCTAATAAAGTATTAGGTGTTTAACTGGTAAAAATCAGGTGTGCGGAGTGCCTAAGGCTCGGGTCAGACGAGCGCAGTGTCCACGTCCGTGTTGCCGCACATTCTAACGTCCGTGGTAGCATACAATTCTGATCAATAGAGACCCACACACGAAGTATGTCCGCACAGAAGTGCGGATGCACAACGGACGGGGCAAACAGACGCAAGTTAGGCAAGAATTTAAAAGAATGGACGTGCGGAGTGCGCCACGTCAGCATAGCTTTGTGTGTGAGTGATGGAGCATAGTCAGACAGACTGCATTTTTGACGTCCAGCATTTTTGACGGACAAAATGGTTTTTCATATTAATTTTATTTCCCATCAGTCAAAAAAAACGTCAGTCACAAAAACGGACTGTGTGGCCATTACCTTGACGTCAGTCAGAAAGTACGTCCATTGTGCACGACGCACAGAATGCGTTTGTCTGACCCTAGCCTAAAAGGAAAGATATTAGGGATGTGCAATTCGTTTCGTACCAAATAGATTTTCAGACGAAATTTACCATTTTCGTGCTTCCGAGGGCATCCCGAATCCGAAATGTCGACCACACTAAATTTTCGGATCGATTCGAAATTTCGATTCGAATGATTCGAAATTTCGGGATGATTCGATAAATCGTGTCGATTCGATCATTCGGGTCATTTCGGCGTTTGGATCATTTTGGTGATTCAGATAATTTTTCGGCTCATTCGGTTGAGTTGGTTTTTTATTTTATGCTGCATTATAAATAGAATGAAAGTTCTTTTACTTATTTATTCTCTTAAGATTTTTTAAGCATGTTTTAAGTGAAATTTTAGGTTTCTTAACTTCTTTTAAAGAAACAAGGTTTCAATGCAGCATATGTATCCAACACTGCCAGGCAGCGCCTCTAGAATATATTAATGCAGCACATAATTCCGCACACTGCCGGGCAGCACCTCTACAGTATAATAATGCAGCATATAATTCCACACACTGCCAAGCAGCACCTCTATGTGACGGGATGGTTGTCCGTCGGCTGTCCTGCTCTCCAGATGCCCCTGCTGTGGATCAGCCCGACTACCGAGTGGCTCGGCACTCGGCATCCCGAGCAGCCTGATCCGCTGGTCCTGGGTGTTGGGAATGGCTTTGGCGTTGTTAGGGGCCGCTGTATGGAAGTGGTGCCGTCTGGGGTAGTGGATTTGAGTGCCCCAGGGCCGATTTGATGTTCCTCTTCTGGGGTAGGTAGCGTTTCAGAAGACCGCTGAGTGTCTTCCGTGGTGAATGTGATTTGCCCTGAAATAAACACCAGACGAGCTGTATGCCTTAAAACAGTGAATTGCTTTATTTAGGGGTTTCAACAGGGTCATTTATACAACTTCACACACAGAGATTACCAACTCCCCCGCCCACACAAGCAGCACTGATTGGTTCCTTTCCCAGCCTCCTGGTCCCTATCAGGTCCCTTTCAGGCTCCCCCATTGTCCAGGGGATTTGGCAGATGAGGTCTTGGAAAAGCCTCCAATCAACTGGCTTGCTGTATCCTCGATATTGCCCTTTCAGGCTCCCCCATTGTCCAGGGGATTAGGCAGATGAAGTCTTGGAAAAGCCTCCAATCAGCTGGTTTGCTGTATCCTCCATTTTTGGGCCATGTGGTCCTTTGTCCTTGGGACCCATGGTAAACTGGACAAAATGGAGACTGGAGCAAATCACATACATACTGTTTTCTACATCTGAATCTACACTCACACAATAGAGGATACATTTTAAATACACCACACTTCATAAATCCACATGAGTAATAACATACAGAGATTGTCCGTACAGTATTTAAACGCAAAACCCAAAGAAAGGGAAAATGGTCTTTAAAACTGGAACAGAGTCAGTTCCTTG
Source organism: Leptobrachium leishanense (assembly GCA_009667805.1). Lineage (NCBI taxonomy): Eukaryota > Metazoa > Chordata > Amphibia > Anura > Megophryidae > Leptobrachium > Leptobrachium leishanense. Next base: position 4,067 of record RXON01004130.1, on the reverse strand, counting down.
TGGCTCTCTGAGGAGAGCCAGATGTCAACTCTGTGACACTCTACAGTATAATAATGCAGCAAATAATTGAGCATACTGCCGGGCAGCACCTCTACAGTATAATAATGCAGCATATGAATCCACACACTGCCGGGCAGCACCTCTACAGTATAATAATGCAGCACTTGAATCCGCACAGTGCCGGGCAGCACCTCTACAGTATAATATTGCAGCATATGAATCCGCACACTGCCGGGCATCACCTCTACAGTATACTAATGCAGCATATAATTCTGCACACTGCCGGGCAGCACCTCCACAGTATAATAATGCAGCATATGAAGCCGCACACTGCGGGGCAGCATCATTACAGTATAATTAATGCAGCTGAATCCGCACACTGCCGGGCAGCACCTCTACAGTATAATAATGCAGCATATAATTCTGCACACTGCCGGGCAGCACCTCTATAGTATAATAATGCAGCATATAATTCCGCACACTGTCGGGGAACACCTGTACAGTATAATAATGCAGCATATAATTCCACACACTGCCGGGCAGCACCTCTATAGTATAATAATGCAGCATATAATTCCGCACACTGCCGGGCAGCACCTCTATAGTATAATAATGCAGCATATAATTCTGCACACTGCCAGGCAGCACCTCTACAGTATAATAATGCAGCATATAATTCTGCACACTGCCGGGCAGCACCTCTACAGTATAATATTGCAGCAAATAATTCCGCACACTGCCGGGCAGCACCTTTACAGTATAATTATATAGCATTTGAATCCGCACACTGCCGAGCAGCACCTCTACAGTATAATTAATGCAGCATATCACTCTGCACACTGCCAGGCAGCACCTCTACAGTATAATAATGCAGCATATAATTCTGCACACTGCCGGGCAGCACCTCTACAGTATAATATTGCAGCAAATAATTCCGCACACTGCCGGGCAGCACCTTTACAGTATAATTATATAGCATTTGAATCCGCACACTGCCGAGCAGCACCTCTACAGTATAATTAATGCAGCATATGAATCCGCACACTGCCGGGAAGCACCTCTACAGTATAATAGTGCAGCATTTGAATCCCCACACTGCCGAGCAGCACCTCTGCAATATAATTATTGCAGCATATGAATCCGCACACTGCCGGGCAGCACCTCTATAGTGTAATTAATGCAGCATATGAATGTGCACACTGCCAGGCAGCATCTCTAAAGTATAATAATGCAGAATATAAATCCGCACACTGCCGGGCAGCACCTCTACAGTATAATAATGCAGCATATGAATCTGCACACTGCCGGGCAGCACCTCTACAGTATAATAATGCAGCATATGAATCCGCACACTGCCGGGCAGCACCCCAACAGTATAATAATGCAGCATATAATTCCGCACACTGCCGGGCAGCACCTCTACACTACAGTATAATAATGCAGCATATAATTCCGCACACTGCCGGGCAGCACCTCTGCAGTATAATAATGCAGCATATAATTCCGCACACTGCCGGGCAGCACCTCTGCATTATAAGAATACAGCATATAATTCCGCACACTGCCGGGCAGCACCTCAACAGTATAATAATGCAGCATATAATTCCGCACACTGCCGGGCAGCACCTCTACAGTATAATGCAGCATATGAATCCGCACACTGCTGGGCAGCACCTCTACACTACAGTATAATAATGCAGCATATATTTCCGCACACTGCCGGGCAGCACCTCTACAGTATAATAATGCAGCATATAATTCCGCACACTACCAGGCAGCACCTCAACAGTATAATATTGCAGCATATCATTCTGCACACTGCTGGGCAGCACCTCTACAGTATAATTAATGCAGCATATGACTCCGCACACTGCTGGGCAGCACCTCTACAGTATAATTAATGCAGCATATGACTCCGCACACTGCTGGGCAGCACCTCTACAGTATAATAATGCAGCATATAATTCCACACACTGCCGGGCAGCACCTCTACAGTATAATAATGCAGCATATGAATCCGCACACTGCCGAGCAGCACCTCTACAGTATAATAATGCAGCATATGAATCCACACACTGCCGGGCAGCACCTCTACAGTATAATAATGCAGCATATGAATCCGCACACTGCCGGGCAGCACCTCTACAGTATAATAATGCAGCATATGAATCCGCACACTGCCGAGCAGCACCTCTACAGTATAATAATGCAGCATATGAATCCACACACTGCCAGGCAGCACCTCTACAGTATAATAATGCAGCATATGAATCCGCACACTGCCGGGTAGCACCTCTACAGTATAATTAATGCAGCATATGAATCCGCACACTGCCGAGCAGCACCTCTATAGTATAATAATGCAGCATATGAATCCACACACTGCCGGGCAGCACCTCTACAGTATAATAATGCAGCATATGAATCCGCACACTGCCGGGCAGCACCTCTACAGTATAATAATGCAGCATATAATTCCGCACACTGCCGGGCAGCACCTCTACAATATATTAATGCAGCATATAATTCCGCACACTGCCGGGCAGCACCTCTACAGTATAATGCAGCATATGAATCCGCACACTGCCGGGCAGCACCTCTACAGTATAATAATGCAGCATATAATTCCGCACACTGCCGGGCAGCACCTCTACAATATATTAATGCAGCATATAATTCCGCACACTGCCGGGCAGCACCTCTACAGTATAATGCAGCATATGAATCCGCACACTGCCGGGCAGCACCCCAACAGTATAATAATGCAGCATATAATTCCGCACACTGCCGGGCAGCACCTCTGCAGTATAATAATGCAGCATATAATTCCGCACACTGCCGGGCAGCACCTCTGCAGTATAATAATGCAGCATATAATTCCGCACACTGCCGGGCAGCACCTCTGCAGTATAATAATGCAGCATATAATTCTGCACACTGCCGGGCAGCACCTCTACAGTATAATAATGCAGCATATAATTCCGCACACTTCCGGGCAGCACCTCTACAATATATTAATGGAGCATATAATTCCGCACACTGCCGGGCAGCACCTCTACAGTATAATAATGCAGCATATGAATCTACACACTGACGGGCAGCACCTCTACAGTATAATAATGCAGCATTTGAATCCACACACTGCCGGGCAGCACCTCTACAGTATAATAATGCAGCATTTGAATCCACACACTGCCGAGCAGCACCTCTGCAATATAATTATTGCAGCATATGAATCCGCACACTGCCAGGCAGCACCTCAACAGTATAATAATGCAGCATATAATTCCGCACACTGCCGGGCAGCACCTCTACAATATATTAATGCAGCATATGATTCCGCACACTGCCGAGCAGCACCTCTACAATATGTAAGGCTAGGGTCAGACGAACGCATTTTCGCGTTGTCTGTTGAAAAAAGTGCGTCGAACGAATGGATGCATTTTTTCACGGAATACGCGCGATAGCGGTCATACGATGTGCCTTTTCGTCCGTGATTTTGTACGGATCATCAATAAAAACACTTTTTGTGTCTGGACGTTATGTTGGCCGGACATTAGCAGCGTCTGACGTCTCCCAATCACACGCAAACACGCCTCTAGCGGACGCAGCGCACTCTGTACGTCCGTACTAGAGGTTTGACGTTCTAGAAAAAAATGAAAGCTCGTTTGCACCTTGCTCGTTGCCACTTGCGTTGCGTGACGAACTTTCGTCGGCCGTACTTCGTGTGTTCCCCGGCATTGGACGTCATTTGCTGCTAGCAACAGCCGTGATTTCGTTGCAATCTAAGGCTAGGGACAGATGAGCGCATTTTCTGCAGCCACCGTCAAAATGTACGTCGATGCGTGCGCACGCATTTTTTCACGGAATACGCTTAAGTGGTCAGACGATGCGCAATTCTGGACGTATTTCATGACGATGGGGTGAAAAGAAGTCTAGGGAAATCCGGCTGTTTGAACGTGAATGTGGCCGCACACTAGCAGCGTCTGACATCTCCTAATCACGCACACACACGCTGCCATGCGGCCGCAGCGCACTTTGTACGTCAGTACCAGCGGTTCACGTTC
>RXON01004129.1:0-28895 GCA_009667805.1 Leptobrachium leishanense | reverse complement strand
ATCTATTAACTCGAATGTGGCGGGGTCTTTAATGTTACAGTCGGTACTGCGTAGAAAGGTGGGACCTGTGAACCACGAAGTACTCTCAAGGCGGCTGGCTACTACAGATCTGGTCGCTAGGTCTGCAGGATTACGGTCTGTGGGCACGAAATGCCATTGCTCTGGGAGGGTAGACCTCCTTATCCTCAATACTCTGTTATTGACATAGACGTAGAAACGTCTAATTTCATTATGGATGTAACCCAAAACTATTTTTGCTGTCTGTATAAAACTCAGCTTTTTGAATTTCTACGTTTATCTCTGTTGCAATTAGTTCAGCTAGCTCTGTAGCTAAGACTGCAGCACAAAGCTCCAGCCTGGGTATGGTGTGCTCGGGAAGTGGTGCAAGTTTGGCTTTCCCCATTACAAACCCTATGTGGCATTGTCCTTTATTGTCTATGGTTTTCAGGTAAGCTACAGCAGCAATTGCCTTAACGGAAGCATCCGAAAACACACAACGTTTTTGCGTCTGATAGTCCTCAGATGACAGAGGGACATATGGGCGTGGGATGTTAAGGTTAGATAAAACTGTCAGTGAGTCCTTCCACTCTGTCCATAGGTTCTTCTTGTCAGTGGGGAGAGGGTGGTCCCAATCTAACGACTCACAGGTCAAGTCTCTCAGTAGTGCCTTACCCTGGATAGTGATAGGTGTTGCAAAACCTAAAGGATCGTACAGGCTATTTATGGTAGACAGGATGCTTCTACGGGTAAAGGGTTTTTCCTCTGTGTTTACTTGAAAGGTAAAGGTGTCAGATCTTAAGTCCCATAGCAAACCAAGACTGCGTTGCATGGGAAGTGAGTCTGTGCCTAGATCTAAGTCCTTTAACCCGTTAGAACGATCTTCGACAGGAAAGGCCTCCAAGACTTCTCTACTGTTGGAAGCAATCTTGTGAAGTTTTAAGTTGGAACAGGCAAGCATTGCCTGAGTCCTTTTGAGGAGACTGATAGCGGCTTCATTTGTAGGCAGTGATTTCAAGCAGTCGTCTACGTAGAAATCTCTGTCTACAAATTGTCTGACATCTGACCCATACTCTGACTCGCCTACTCTAGCAGAGTGTCTGAGGCCATATATAGCAACAGCAGGGGAAGGACTGTTGCCAAATATGTGTACCCTCATACGGTATTCTGTGATGTCTCCAGAAGGGTTGTTGTCCTTGAACCAGAGAAATCTCCGAAAGTTACGGTGTTCTTCTTTAACAAGAAAGCAGTAGAACATTTGTTGTATGTCTGCCATGAACGCAACTGAGTCTTTGCGAAAGCGAAGAAGCACCCCTAACAGTCTGTTGTTAAGGTCAGGGCCCGAGAGAAGGACATCATTTAGAGAGACACCCTCATGCTTGGCGCTAGAATCGAACACCACTCTAATCTGCCCTGGCTTCTTAGGGTGGTAAACCCCGAATATGGGTAAGTACCAGCATTCTTCTGTGTCTTTGAGGTCTGGGGTTATCTCAGCATGACCGTTCTGGAATATTTTCTCCATGAAGGAAAAGAAATGTTCACTCATCTCTGGTTTCCTTTGGAGATTGTGTCTTAGGGACGAGAGGCGTTTATGTGCTAGTTCTCGGTTGTTAGGCAAACGTCGTCTTTGAGGTCTAAAGGGAAGAGGTGCAACCCAGCTATTAGTCACATCTTTCTCTATACTCTTTTCCATAAGTTCTAAGAAGAGTCTATCCTCTATGGACATTGCTACCTGGTCATCTTCCTTTGTCCTCTTAAACACTGTGCTTCCTAAGTCATTTTGGTCGTCGTCGTAGGTGTTGTTGTGTGGTAGCTCTTTTATGAGGATGTGATTCTGACAGGGTTGGAGAAGAGAAGGACGACCATTCTCGAAGGTACTAGTGAGCAGGTTATTAACAGATGCCGGTTTGTGAGCACCCCCTAGGCAAACATCACCTATAATGACCCACCCGAGGTCTAGTTTTTGGGCATATGGGGCGTTTTGGGAACCGTTTATCAGTTTTCTAACTTTATGGACTTGCAAGATATCTCTCCCAAGAAGTAAGATTATCTGAGCCTGATCGTCTAGTTCTGGTATGAGATGTGCTATGTGCTTTAAGTGAGTGTGGTGAGCTGCTGCGTCTGGTGTGGGAATCTCTGACCTGTTGTCTGGCATATGGTTGCACTCTATTATGGTCGGTAAGGGTAGGCATGTCTTACCATCCATAGATTCAATTTGTAGCCCGTCAGCTCTTCTCCCCGCCGTTTCCACTGTACCTGCACACGTTCTAAGGGAGTAAGGGCTGCTCGGGCTTTTAAGGTTTAGAATGTCAAAAAACACAGATCTCGCTAGAAACCTATTACTCTGATCATCCAAAATGACGTAGAGCTTGACCGCTTTGTCTCTGCGTCCTTTTGGGTAAACTCTCACAGGACAGATTTTGGAGCAGGATCTGCCGCCTGTAGTTCCTTTGCAGACTTCAGTACACTGTGAAGTGATTGCCATGGCGTCTGTACTAGAGTCTTTGGCTTCCCTGCCTTGTTCTGTGTCACCATGCACAGTTGGGAGGGTACTTGGAGTAGGCCTTGGGTGTAGAGCTGCGTTGTGCTCTGTGTTGCCACACTCTGTACACTTGACACTGACCTTGCAGTCCTTGGCGAAGTGCGTAGATGAAGAGCAGCACTTGAAACAAATGTTGTTCTCCTTGAGGAAAGCTTTGCGCTCCTGGATAGTCTTTGTCCTGAAGGCTCTGCATTTCTGTAGAGGATGTGGCATCTTATGTAGAGGGCAGAACTTTGTAGGGTCGCTGTGCCGATCCTCTAGTTGAGACTCTGTAAACCTTTGGGAAGAAATGTTAGTTTTGTGCACGGCTACTGGAGCTCTGGGTTGTTTGGGGCCAAAGGAAGTGGAATAAGACACTGGAAAAATGAAACTGGGATCATCTTTCATTCTTGCTTGTCTGTCTACAAAGTCTACAAACTCACTTAAGCATTTACCCTTATTTCTCCTCCACCATTACCTTTCTCTTAAGTTACCTTTCCTTCCCTTCAAAAACCCCCCAAACCATCCCCCCCACCCCTCTCCCCGTAAATAAACACATGACAAAAGTATTGGCGGTTTGAAAAGGTCACGTCTTTTATTTATAATCAAGGCCAAAAAACCATTGCCTTTGTGGCAGAATAATCAGCGATCCTCGCTTCCTTGGACTAGGTAACACCAGATAACACTGGTACCATAGATCCAGCCAGATAACACTGGCAACCGCAATGAACCACCAGCATTGCCCAGAAATAGCGGCCGGCCCCACGTGGCTAAGCTAGCGCGACCACACGCTGCTCTCTTTATAGCAGATAGCAGGCCCGGGAGGATCTTCAAACCAGGAGGCTACCTGTGTTTTTGGCCGCACAAACCACCACACAGACCCCCAGATCCTCCCCCTCTATCGCCTCTCCACGTGCCAGGGCCGCATATTTCACCGCCTGAGGTAACTGTCCATGTAATCTCCTCAGCTTTGGCCGCGCAAACCATCAGCTGGCTTCATGTAACATGGTGAAATGGTCTGACTGCACCTCAACTAACCATGTCTTTACTCAAAAAACAATCCTCCGGCTTTGGCTGTAGAAAAACCACTAGCTGAAGTAACTGTCAATACAATCCCCCAGCTCGGGCCGCACAAACCACCAGCTGGCTTCATGTAACATGGTGAAATTACCTGACTGCACCTTGACTAACCATGCCCATATCTAAAGCAATCCACCGGCTTCGGTCGCACAAACCACCAACCGGCTTCCTGCTACATGGTATGACTCCGTATGGGAACCCACAGGCGGTCTTGAAATGACTGGCGGAATCACCACTTCATTAGCCCCTATCCGTGGTCAATCCTGCTGTCTGACGACGTGACCTTTTCGACTCGGTAAACAGGCAGTAACCTAAAAACAGGGTGGGTAGGGTGGGAAAAAACAAAGGTTAGACTGCCTTCATCTGTCCTCTGCTCACCCTTTTCTATTACCCCTGCCCCTCCCCTTTCTGTTATCTGCCCCCGAGACCCAATCCCAGCGATCCCCTGAAACAAAAGGGGAACCATTGTAACTCCTCCCAACTTTCAACTCTTTTCTTTAAACAGGGAAATTGCTTAAGCATGTTTCGTTCCCAGTCAGTCACTCATCAGTACTAAGCATTTACCCTTATTTCTCCTCCACCATTACCTTTCTCTTAAGTTACCTTTCCTTCCCTTCAAAAACCCCCCAAACCATCCCCCCCACCCCTCTCCCCGTAAATAAACACATGACAAAAGTATTGGCGGTTTGAAAAGGTCACGTCTTTTATTTATAATCAAGGCCAAAAAACCATTGCCTTTGTGGCAGAATAATCAGCGATCCTCGCTTCCTTGGACTAGGTAACACCAGATAACACTGGTACCATAGATCCAGCCAGATAACACTGGCAACCGCAATGAACCACCAGCATTGCCCAGAAATAGCGGCCGGCCCCACGTGGCTAAGCTAGCGCGACCACACGCTGCTCTCTTTATAGCAGATAGCAGGCCGGGAGGATCTTCAAACCAGGAGGCTACCTGTGTTTTTGGCCGCACAAACCACCACACAGACCCCCAGATCCTCCCCCTCTATCGCCTCTCCACGTGCCAGGGCCGCATATTTCACCGCCACAAAAATGAGGACCCTCTTTTTCCGCCACCAATAAAAGACCGTGACCTTTTCACTTACCTTACACAAGGGTCTTTATCAGGCCTTCGATGTTGCCAACGAAAAGGTTGTTCCCTGCTTCAGACAAATGGACGCCGTCATCCCTAAACAATTCCTCCTGCCTTGTCACTATGTTCTGATGCTCCAGAACCTTCCCTCCCATCTCCAGCATAATCTTTTTTGCTGCCTGGTTCATCTTCTTTCTCACGATGTATCCTGCACCCTGCACCCTGCAGTTCCTCCACACTAATCTAGCAATTACGTTAGACCACACTACAGGATGAGGCCAAAAAGAGATAGAAAAGACTAACCTAGATATGGCAGATGCAGGTTGCTTTCCAGTAGAGAGCATTAAGAAGTATATGAAGGTGATTAGTAGTAGGGATGGGCTGGCGGTTCGATCCGAAAATGAGTTTGATTCGAACATTGCCCTTTCGGCGAACATCGAACATTTCCGCGTGTTCGCTGCGTGTTTGCCCACAATGCTCCACAATGGACCACAATGCACTTTCCACTGGCCTGAAGCTTGTAATTGGCTACAGCCTTGCACCTGACCACAGGTCAGGTGCAAGACAGGTGCAATACTATGCCAATCAGGGCTCAGAGTCCTTATTGGGCAAATTTTGCCCAATCATGGGCTCACAGAGCTAAGTCCCGCAGCACACTATATAAGGCTTCCCCGCAGCCCCAGCACGTGGTTTTTTTTGCAGGAGTGAGAGGAGATTGTTCTCCCAGTGTGTCTCACAGACGTCTAGCAGATTTCTGTGAATTGTAATCTGTGTCTTCTCACTGCCAGCTATTGGGGTCTCACTTTCTTCTAGCAGATATCTGGGAATTGTAATCTGTGTGTTGGCACTGCCAGCTGCTGCCAGGTTATCAGGCTGTATCACTGATTTATGGCATTGTTCTGCAAATCTGTATATCTTTAATCTAATTCTAGATACCATACAATAACACAGTTTAATCAGAGTTCATCTGTTTATTTATTCAGAGTAGAATCTGGGTGTTGCCAGCTATCAGGGTGTATCACTGATGTATAGAATTGTTCTGGAAAATCTGTATATCTTTAATCTATCTATCACTCACCATGTCAGAAAGACCAAAAAGGACAGGCAGACGCTCCCAGATACAGATAAGAGGGCAAGCAGCCTCTGTGTCAGAAGGTTGTGCCCCTGGTGTCACGGATGTGGTGCATCCTCTGCAGGGGCACGCTTGTCCTTGTTTCTAACTGGTGCTGGCCGTCTTAAGCAGCAGCAACATACAGAGGATTTGCAGGATTGGCTAACCAGGCCATCCTCATCCTCCGAGTCCTCTGCCAGCCAGGCTTGTAGTGGTTTACAGTCCACCTCAGTTGCCAAAATATCTAATTCAGCCTCCATGTCCACAGCTACTCCTGCCATAGCCTCACTATCATACACGGAGGAGTCAGCTGAATTGTTTGACTACAGTGACATGCTGCTTGAGGATGCGCAACAACTCCAGTGCTCTGATTCAAACTCTGAGGTTGAAGACTGGAGTATAATCAGCCTAGAGGGAGGGGGTGCCAGTGACACACAAATAACTGGCACTCATGTTCCCCCAGCAGCTGCAGAACACACTGCCAAGTTGGCTCCAGTGATGAGAAGATACTGGGTGATGACGATGATGAGGTCACTGACTGCACCTGGGTGCCTGATTGAACAGAGGAGTCAAGGGAGGAGGAGGAAGAGGAGGCACAACAAAAACGAGGCAGAACGTCCTCTATGAGCAACGTAGCCAGTCCAAGGCATCAGATGTCAGAGCTGCTCAGGTGCAGAGCGCTGTTGTCTCGCAGCACACGTCCAGGATCTCTGCTGTCTGGGAGTTCTTCACGACATGTGCAGCAGACTGCAGCGTTGCTATTTGTAAGCTATGTCGGAAGAGGATCAAGCGTGGGAAAGACATCAGACACTTGGGTATCACGTGCGTGAGGCGACATATGACCACCTGCCACGCATCCCGTTGGCACAACACTTTGCATAGGTCCTCCTCCTCATCTGTCTCTACTCCCACTATATGTCCTGCCATGTCATTGCCTACAACCTCCACAGACAGGGTTGATGCTACAGTAATGGGTGTACCACGTACTTCCTCTGAATCTGCCAGCATCCCATCAGCTGCAGATTTATGCAGTCAAATTTCATTGCCCCAGCTGCTGCAGTGAAAGAAAAAATATTGTCCCAACCATCCACATGCACAACGTCTAAATGCCAGCTTGGCAAAATTACTCGCATTACAGCTGCTGCCTTTCCAACTGGTGGACTCTGCTTCCTTCTGTGAATTTGCTGACTGTGCTGTACCACAGTGGCAGGTTTCAAAACACCATTTCTTTTCACGGAAGGCCATTCCAGCACTATACCATCACGTGGAAGACAATGTTATAGAGTCATTGGGAAAGGCAGTCAGCAGCAAGGTGCACATTACTTTAGACACGTGGTCCAGCAAGCATGGACAGGGCCGTTACATTTCCTTCACAGCACACTGGGTAACTCTGCTTGCAGCTGGGAGGGATTCAGGATGGGGCTCTGTGCTGGAGCTTGCTCATCCACCACGCCTCCAGAAAGCTGCTTATATGAGGTCTGTCTGCTCCACCACCTCTTCCTCTTCCTCCTCCTCCTTCAATGTCTCTGGCGAAGTGGCAGTTAAATGGACGCATGGCAGGGGCTACGCAATGGCTCAAGCAAAAAGATGCCATACTGTGCTTGAGCTGGTTTGTTTAGGGGACAGGAGCCACACCGGACCATAAATTCTGTCAGCTCTGCAGGGGCAGGCGCAGAGATGGTTGACACCATGCCAGCTTCAGCTGGAAATGGTCGTCTGTGATAATGGCAGCAACCTTCACTCCGCCCTACACCTGGGTAAGTTGACGCATGTACTATGCCTAGCAAGCGTCCTATATCTAGTGGTACAGAGTTTCCTAACCAGGTAACCAGGGCTGGCAGAACTTCTCAGCCAGACTAGAAAAGTCTGCAGCCACTTCAGATGGTCATTCCCAGCAAGCGTTCGCCTGGCAGAAATTCAAAGAGAATTCCACCTTCCCACAAACCGCTTGATCTGTGACATGCCCACCAGGTGGAACTCGACATTGGCAATGCTGCAGCGCCTGCACAAGCAGCAGAGGGCCATCAATGAGTACCTGTGTGAGTATGGCACAAGGACAGGTTCAGGTCAACTTGGTTTTTTCCCCCACCCGCAGTGGCTGATGACCAAGGATGCATGCACTGTACTGTCACCATTTGAGGAGGCAACGAGGATGGTGAGCAGGGACAGTGCATGCATCAGTGACACAATTCCTTTAGTGTTCCTGCTGGTGCACACTCTGCGGGGAATTATAGATGTGGCACTAGAGGCAGAGCAGCGTGAGGAACAGGAGACATTCCCTAGCTCTCAAGGCCCCAGTCTTTCTGCAGACAGCATTCCTGTGGGTCCTCAGATCAGACAGGAGGAAGATGAGGAGGATAAGGAGGAGGAGGAATATTTACGTTGTGGGGGCATTGAAGGTGGGGATTCCTCAAGGGAGGGTTTTGTCGATATGATACGGTCATCCTCAGCGACCAGGAACACTCTGAAGCTAATGCCATCTCCAACCTACGCTGCATGAGCTCCCTTATTTTGCAAAAGCTGCTAAAGGACCCTAGGATTTGTCCTATCAAGGAGAGGGATCCATGTGACCTAATCAGCGGGGCCGACGACTTGCAGGCATTGCGGGCAGTGCCAGCAGAGGGGAAGGAGCGCGCCGCTGACAGGTTAGCAATCCGCAGTCTCTGCGAGCAGCTGGCTGTGCATGGGGCACCTCCGCTGACTACTGGGGAGCAGTGGCGTAACAACTGGGTGGCAGTGCAGGTGTTCTGGCTCCAGCCAGGGGTAGATCCTGGGGGGCAATTGCCTTAACGGGAAAATCGCCGGCGGCAGCGTTCTCTTTCCCTGCGAGGCGAGCGGCCGCTCACCTTGTATGGAAAGAGAATGCTGGTGGAGCCTGGGGCTGGAGGAGGTGAGAGTTGGGGGCAAATATACCCATGTTGTGAGCTGGGGCAAATATACCCATTTTGTGAGCTGGGGCAAATATACCCATGTTGGGAGCTGGGGCAAATATATCCATGTTGTGAGCTGGGGGCAAATATATCCATGTTGTGAGCGGGGGCAATATACCCATGTTGAGAGCTGGGGGCAAATATATACATGTTGCGAGCTGGGGGGCAAATATATCCATGTTGTGAGCTGGGGCAAATATTGGGGGAATAAATTGATATTGGGGAAGAAATTAATTATGGGGAGAAATTAATAGATATTGGGGGAATAAATTGATATTGCGGAGAAATTAATTGATATTGGCGAATAAATTGATATGGAGAGAAATTGATAATGGGGCAATAAATTGATATTGGGGGAATAAATTGATATGCTGGGGCAATTGCTATTCTGGGGAGAAATTAATTAATTGTTATGCTGGGGGGAGAAATTTAATTGGTATGCTTTGGCGTAGGCGTTGAATAAATTGATATTGGTACATTACTGTGAGTTTTATTACTGTGGAGCTCTGACACCCTCATACACACTGCACATCACTGTGGAACTCTGACACCCTCATACACACTGCACATTACTGTGAGTTTTAGTGCTACATACCCCCGGCGTGATATATATATATATATTTGTTTGTGAATGTATGGCATGGCTGTAATGCATGTATTTGTCTTTAACCATTTGGCTGCTATGGACACGCTCAGCGCGTCCAGCCAAGTGGTTCTCCTGTGCTATGGACGCGCTCAGCGCGTCCATGCACAGGAGGCAGCAATCGGCCGGATTCCGGCTGATTGCTGTGCCCCCCCCAGTGCGGGCTGACATCTTGGATGTCAGCCCAGCACTCCGGGACCCCGGCGGGGCCATTAGATGTTATTGCGGTGGCGCGATGACATCTAATTCAGGCGCCCCCCCACGTGTGCGGAGGTGGCGCTTGAAAGGGAGGGGGTAGGTCCTTCGGAGCCGGGAGCCACAGGGTTAAGGCAGGCACCGTTTGGAAGGGCACAGCCTGCCCTTCCAAACGGTGGCTGACATTAACCCCTGGGGAGTCGGATCACGATTCAGCGCTGAAAAGCACAGGATCGTGATCCTCTCCCGGAGCTGGCCGACATCTTGGATGTCGGCCAAGCCTCCAGGAACTCCCCCTGGGGACTGGCGTCATCGTGCATAGCACGATGACGCCAGTCCTGGAGTTAACCCCTAGCTGCCAGCAATGGTGGAAATATGGGGTTCCAATGAACCCCCTACCTCCCGATCCGTAGAGCATGGCCTTTCCAACGATACCAAACTTGACCATGTAACGAGTTTTTTTAAAAAATTAAAAATAAAAAAATATTTAAAAAAAAATAAACAAGTTTTTTTTTGTTTTGTTTTGTTAATGCAGCCATATTGTTCCCATTTCAATTATAATGTGAACAATGATGCTGCACTAACGATTTTTCTATGCGGTGCGTTTGTTAAAAATAGCAAAATTTTCCCCAAAAAAAATGTAACGAGTCCCCATTTCTAATTTTTTTAACAAGCGCACCACATAGAAAATATAACCGCAAATGCTTGCATCTTAAAATGTGAAAAAAAAACACTTTACACATTGTAAATTATTGAAAATTCTAATTTTTTTGCATTTTTTGTTATAATATACAGACAGGACATGACGTATACATATAATAATGACATATTATGAATCTGCCGAGTCTGCCGGAAAGAACGATATATAATATGTCTGTGTCATATATCAAAATATGGCTTCAAAACGCGGTTAAACATGATGAGCGAAAGCGGTAAAAATGACCTCAGCACAGAGGTGTGAAAAGCCTCAGCAGCGAAAGGGTTACACAGGCTGCTGTATGTAAAAGTCTGCATCTGTGTTCTTGTCGCAGTCAGGCATTCCCCCTTGCCCTGCACACAAAAGGCTGTTATTGCTCCTAGAATCGCCACATTATCTGCTGCCTGTACTTCACAAAGTAAGAATGACTTGTAAAATTGCCTCTGTCCTTAGAGGGTTAATAAAGGAGTATTTATTAGGACACGAAAAACAGTCATAATAATCACCGTTTTTCCATGGCCGTGAGAGTACCCCCACCTATTTTTCCAGAAAAAAAGCACTGGCTACTATCAACAAGATCCAACGCGATGGAGGAATTGGACGATCGCATTGAAATCTGCTGTGTCAAAAAACAGCAAATAGAGAACAGCTTTAACTGACTGACACAAACTGCAAGAGGCTCCTTAAAAAACACAGGAAATACATGGATATAACTAGAATAGGTTGATTTGCGTATATTGAAAGCGTTTCCTGTGTCGTGATCTTGTATAAGTTCACTTATTCTATTGAATACTGTCACAGAGAGAACCGGGAAACCTTCTGACAAGCTGAGGAAATGAATGCTGATGGACACGGTTCGAACGGCCCACCCATGAGACGGCTGCATTTTGAAACTGTATATCATCCCACTGGACACAGGGGCAAACGTATTTGTGTCTTTGTCTACTAGACATTAGGGATGAGCTGTTCGGTTCGATGAGTTTGGAGTTCGATTCGAACATCGCCAGTTCGTATGTTCGCTAACTTCGAACATTCCCGCGTGCTCGCAGCATGTTCGCCCACAATGCACCACAATGGACCACAATGCACTTTTCCACTGGCCTGAAGCTTGTAATTGGCTACAGCCTTGCACCTGACCACAGTTTAGGTGCAAGACAGGTGCAAGACTATGCCAATCACGGCTCAGAGTTCTGATTGGGCAATTTTGCCCAATCATTGGCTCACAGAGCTAAGTCCCGCAGCACACTATATAAGGCTTCACACAGCCTTCAGCACGTGTTTTTTGAGAGGAGATTGTTGTGTTAGTGTGTGTTCTCATTGCCAGTCTGCCACCAGCTATTGGGGGGGGTCTCATTTCTACAAAATATCTGGGAGTTGTTGTAATATTTGTGTTCTCACTCCCACCAGCAATTGTGGGGGTTGTGGGGGTCTCATTTCTACAAAATATCTGGGAATTGTTCTAATCTTTGTGTTCTCACTGCCACCAACTATTTTGGGGGTCTCATTTCTACAAAATATCTGGGAATTGTTCTAATCTTTTGTGTTCTCACTGCCACCAACTATTTTGGGGGTCTCATTTCTACAAAATATCTGGGAATTGTTGTAATCTTTGTGTTCTCACTGCCACCAACTATTTTGGGGGTCTCATTTCTACAAAATATCTGGGAATTGTTGTAATCTTTGAGTTCTCACTGCCACCAGCAATTGTGCGGTCTCATTTCTTCAAAATATCTGGGAATTGTTCTAATCTTTGTGTTCTCACTGCCACCAGCAATTGTGGGGGTATTATTTCTACAAAATGTCTGGGAATTGTTCTAATCTTTGTGTTCTCACTGCCACCAGCAATTGTGGGGGTATCATTTCTACAAAATATCTGGGAATTGTTGTAATCTTTGTGTTCTCACTGCCACCATCAATTGTGGGGGTCTAATTTCTACAAAATATCTGGGAATTGTTGTAATCTTGTGTTCTCACTGCCACCAACTATTTTGGGGGTCAATCATTTCAACAAAATATCTGGGAATTGTTCTAATCTTTCTGTTCTCACTGACACCAACTATATTGGGGTCTCATTTCTACAAAATATCTGGGAATTGTTCTGCCACCCATCCGGGAGGTCTCACTGATTTATAGGAGGTTCCTGGGAATTGTAATCTGTGTCTTGTCACTGCCAGCTATCAGGAGGTCTCACTGATTTATAGGAGGTTCCTGGGAATTGTAATTTGTGTTTTGTCACTGCCACCCTTCAGGGGGTCTCACTGATTTATAGGAGGTTTCTGAGAATTGTAATCTGTGTCTTCTCACTGCCAGCTATCAGGGGGTCCCACATACTTCTAGCAGATTTCTGCAAATTGTAATCTGTGTCTTGTCACTGTTACCAGCTATCAGGGGGTCCTATCAGGGGGTCTCACAGATTTATAGGTGGTTTCTGGGAATTGTAATTTGTGTCTTGTCACTGCCACCCATCAGGGGGTCTCACTGATTTACAGGAGGTTTCTGAGAATTGTAATCTGTGTCTTGTCACTGGCTGCCAGCTATCAGGGAGTCTCACTGAGTTATACCAGAGTTCTGGAAATCTTTAATTTTTATACCAGAGTTGAATCAGAGTTCTGCAGCATATCTCCAATTTTTATAACAGAGTTGAATCAGAGTTCTGTAGATCTTTAATCTATATATCACTCACCATGTCAGAAAGACCAAAAAGGACAGGCAGACGCTCCCAGATACAGATAAGAGGGCAAGCAGCCTCTTTGTTGGGAGGCTGTGCCTCTGGTCATCATGGACGTGGTGCATCCTCTGCAGGGGCACGCTTGTCCTTTCTAACTGGTGCTGGCTGTCTTAAGCAGCAGCAACATACAGAGGATTTGGTGGATTGGCTAACCAGGCTATCCTCATCCTCCGAGTCCTCTGCCAGTGAGGCTTGCAGTGCTTTACAGTCCACCTCCACTGCCAAAGCATCTAATGCAGCCTCCATGTCCACAGCTACTCCTGCCGTAGCCACACTATCACACACAGAGGAGCCAGCTGATTTCTTTGACTACAATGACAGTGACATGCTGCTTGAGGATGCGCAGCAACTACAGTGCTCTGATTCAATCTCTGAGGTTGAGGAATGGAGTATAATCAACCTAGAGGAAGGGGGTGCCAGTGATGACACACAAATAACTGGCACTCATGTTGCCCCAGCAGCTGCAGCATACTGCCAAGTTGGCTCCAGTGATGAGGAGATAGGGGGTGATGACAATGATGATGAGGTCACTGACTCCACCTGGGTGCCTGATCAAACAGAGGAGTGAAGTGAGGAGGAGGCACAACAAACACTAGGCACAACATCCTCTATGACCAACCGTAGCACTAGCCAGTCCAAGGCATCAGATGTCACAGCTGCTCAGGTGCAGAGCGCTGTTGTCTCAAAGAACACATACAGGATCTCTGCTGTCTGGGAGTTCTTTAAGAAATGTGCAGCAGACCGCACCGTTGCTATTTGCAATCTATGTCAGATGAGGCTCAAGCTTGGGAAAGACACCGGACGCTTGGGTACCACGTGCTTGAGGCGACATATGAACACCTGCCACACATCCCGCTGGCGCAAAACTTTGCTTAGGTCCTCCTCATCTGTCTCTACCCCACTATATGTCCTGCCATGTCATTGACTCCAACCTCCACTGACAGGGATGATGCTACAGTAATGGATGTACCAGGTCCTTCCTCACAATGTGACAGCATCCCATCAGCTGAAGATTTACGCAGTCAGATTACGTTGCCCCAGCTGCTGCAGCGTAAGAAAAAATATAGTCCCAACCATCCCCAAGCACAGCGTCTAAATGCCAGCTTAGCAAAATTACTCGCATTGCAGCTGCTGCCTTTCCAGCTGGTGGGCTCTGCTTCCTTCCGTGAATTTGCTGAATGTGCTGTACCACAGTGGCAGGTTCCAAAACGCCATTTCTTTTCACGGAAGGCCATTCCAGCACTATACCAGCACATGGAAGACAATGTTATGGAGTCATTGGGAAAGGCAGTCAGCAGCAAGGTGCATGTGACTTTAGACACGTGGTTCAGCAAGCATGGACAGGGTCGTTACATTTCCTTCACGGCACACTGGGTAACTCTGCTTGCAGCTGGGAGGGATCTAGGACAGGGCTCTGTGCTGGAGCTTGTTCATGCACCATGCCTCCAGAAAGCTGCTTGTAAGAGGTCTGTCGGCTCCACCACCTCTTCCTCCTCCTCCTTCTCTGTCTCTGGCGAAGTGGCAGTTAAACCAACGCGTGGCAGGGGCTACGCAATGGCTCAAGCAAAAAGATGCCATTCTGTGCTTGAGCTGGTTTGTTTAGGGGACAGGAGCCACACCGGGCCAGAAATTCTGTCAGCTCTGTAGGGGCAGGTGCAGTGATGGTTAACACCACGCCAGCTTCAGCTGGGAATGGTCATCTGTGATAATGGCAGCAACCTTCTCTCCGCCCTACGCAAGAGTAAATTGATGCATGTACCATGCCTAGCACACGTCCTAAATCTAGTGGTATAGTGTTTCCTTACAAGGTACCCAGGGCTGGCAGAGCTTCTCAGCCAGGCCAGAAAAGTCTGCAGCCACTTCAGATGGTCATTCCCAGCAAGCGTTCGCCTGGCAGAAATTCAAAGAGAATTCCACCTTCCCACAAACCATCTGATCTGTGACATGCCCACCAGGTGGAACTCGACATTAGCAATGCTGCAGCGTCGGCACAAGCAGCAGAGGGCCATCAAAGAGTACCTGTGTGAGTATGGCACAAGGACAGGTTCAGGTCAACTTGTTTCCCCCCCCGCAGTGGCTGATGATCAAGGATGCATGCACTGTACTGTCACCGTTTGAGGAGGCAACAAGGATGGTGAGCAGGGACAGTGCATGCATCAGTGACACAATTCCTTTAGTGTTCCTGCTGGAGCACACTCTGCGGGGAATTATAGATGTGGCTCTAGAGGCAGAGCAGCGGGAGGAAGAGGAGGCCTTCCCTAGCTCTCAAGGCCCCAGTCTTTCCACAGACAGCATTCCAGCGGGTCCTCCTCAGATCAGACATGCGACACTTGTGTAACACCTTTTCAGCCACTGGTAGGTTACCAAGTGATGACACAGGTGCTTCAGAGGCTGCGGATGATCAGAGGAATAGTGGTGAAGGCCGGGCCGCTTGACTGATGCCTTTTTTACATCTTTTTAGTCCACAACGCCCAGGGACGTCAAATGTAGGCACCCATTGCCAGCGTCTTCACTGTATGGTGCAGGACTACCTAGGGGCAAGGGCAGACCTGGATACCTTTCCAGCAGATGATCCACTGGCTTACTGGGTGTTGAGATTGGATCGCTGGCCAGAACTTAGCCAATATGCTATGCAGCTACTAAGTTGCCCTTCATCTAGCGTGCTTTTTGAAAGGACGTTCAGTGCCGTTGGAGGTTTTGTCTCAGACTAAAGAGTGCATCTGTCCACCGACTCTGTAGACCGGCTGTCATTTATAAAAATAAATCAGTCCTGGATCAGTAGCTATCAATTCCCCAATGCTGATGTAACTGAATAGATTGGAGATCTCGTCTGCATTCTCAAAACCTCCACCACTGCACTCTTCCACAATACCACAAAAGGGTTACGGTGTGAAGGAACTTGCTGCCACCAAAGGCAAAATATTTGGGTGCACTGACACCTATATTACCAGATTTATAGCACTTTAATTTTTTGGACCGCAGGGTCCAACCCTGCACTCTTCCACAATACCACAAAAGGGTTACGGTGTGAAGGCACTTGCTGCCACCAAAGGCAAAATATTTGGGTGCACTGACGCCTTTACCAGATTCATATCTATTTAATATAGGACCGTATGGTCCAACCACTGCACTCTTCCACAATACCACAGAGGGGTTACTTACAGTGTGAAGGCACTTGCTGCCACCAAAGGCACAATATTTGGGTGCATTGACGCCTGTACCAGATTCATATCATTTTAATATTGGACCGCAGGGTCCAACCCTACACTCTTCCACAATACCATAGAGGGGTTACGGTGTGACGGCACTTTTGCCGACACTAAAGGCCCAATTTTAAAGCACCTATTGTTACTTTCATCCAAAGCCTGCATAAGTTTCACCATAATTTAGCCAAAAAAATCACTAAACTTGTTCTGTGTGTCCTAAAATGTATTTTCATACAGGCTGCCGCCCCAAGCAGTTGTTTATGAATAGATTAAAGGAAAACTGTTAACCGTCATATGAAATGTAATTTTTTTGTTTTTAAATGTTTCTATACATCCTACAAATCCACCACTTCACGGGCAGGTTATGGGGACCTCCTAGGCACGATATTTGAAGGAATTTTTCGTTTTTATTTTTTTACCCTTATTTCATGGAAAACTCACTGTTCCTTTAAAAACATTTTTTTTTTACTTTTTGTTCTTGTTTCCTGTCCCCCAGGGCACTACCCGGACCCCCATACACCTTTTACAGCAAAAATCTTGCATAAACTATATTGCCAAAAATATTTTCTCACCTGCCTTGACTCGCATATGGATGGGTGAGCAAATACTTTTGGCAATATAGTGTATATGCCCTCTTGGAGGGCACTCTAAAAATCTAACTTTTGACTTGCATTGTGTTCGGTTCGTGTTCACGTTCGAACTCGAACTTTTGAAATTGTTCGAGTTCGAATGCGATCCGAACACAGGGGTGTTCGGCTCATCTCTACTAGACATGTGCGATTCATTTCAGTCCGAATAAAAAGTCGGACAAAAATCACCATTTTCCTTATTTTTTTCATTCCCGAAATATGAAAATCGTCCGTCTGAATTTTCGGATCGGTCCAAAAATATGAATCGAGGTAGGAAAATGAAATAAAAGAAATGAAATATCAGAATGAAAAATGATTTGAAGATGATCCGAAACGAAAAAAAAGGGAACGAAAATGATCCAAAACTAAAGAAAACGGAACGAATATTACCCAAAACTATAGAAATATGTAATGTAATGATCCAAAATGAATAAAAACAGGATTTTTTTTTACATTAAAACCTATAGCATTTGCCTGATTAAACCTGTTGAACGAACCACCGACAATCGGGGTTAGAAAGTAGGGTAAGGGTTAGGCACTAGGGTTAGATATTAGGGTTTGAATTTCTAACCCTAACCCTAATTTCTAAGCGTAGCTTCTAACACTAATTTCTAAGCCTAGCGTCTAACCCTAATTTCTAAACCTAGCTTCTAATACTAATTTCTAAACCTAGCGCCTAACCCTAATTTCTAAACCTAGCTTCTAACACTAATTTCTAAGCCTAGCGTCTAAGCCTAATTTCTAAACCTAGCTTCTAACCCTAATGTCTAAGCCTAGCTTCTAACCCTAATTTCTAAACCTAGCGTCTAACCCTAATTTCTAAACCTAGCGTCTAAGCCTAATTTCTAAACCTAGCTTCTAAGCCTAATTTCTAAACCTACCTTCTAACACTAATTTCTAAACCTAGCGCCTCAGCTAAAATTCTAAGCCTAGCTTCTAACCCTAATTTCTAAGTCTCGCTTCTAACACTAATTTCTAAGCCTAGCGTCTAAGCCTAATTTCTAAACCTAGCGTCTAAGCCTAATTTCTAAGCCTAGCTTCTAACCCTAATTTCTAAGCCTACCTTCTAACACTAATTTCTAAACCTAGCGCCTCAGCTAAAATTCTAAGTCTAGCTTCTAACCCAAATTTCTAAGTCTAGCTTCTAACACTAATTTCTAAGCCTAGCGTCTAAGCCTAATTTCAAACCTAGTTTCTAACCCTAATTTCTAAACCTAGCTTCTAACACCAATTTCTAAACCTAGCGTCTAACCGTAATTTCTAAACCTAGCGTCTAAGCCTAATTTTTCAAGCCTAGCTTCTAACACTAATTTCTAAGCCTAGCGTCTAAACCTAATTTCTAAGCCTAGCTTCTAAACCTAATTCTAAGCCTAGCTTCTAACACTAATTTCTAAGCCTAGCATCTAAACCTAATTTCTAACCCTGATTTTGGTGGTTTGTTTAATCAGGTGAATTCTATAGGTTTCAATGTAAAATAATTCCCTGTTTTTATTAAATATTTATTCAACCGTTTATTCTTTTCACTTGCATCAAAATGTTTCCTTATTTATTTTTTAGGATTTTTTAGACATTTTTCGAGATTTTTTTGGGTGAAATTTTTTGTCAGTGGACTGCCCTGATTCTCAGTGGTTGAGTTCCCCATCTGTCGTTCTGTGCAGTTCGGCAGCAGTGAAATTCCCCACAGAGAAGTAATGGTTAATCTATTCAGAGAAATGCCCTGATTTTCGGTTGTTCAGTTCGACAGGTTTACACAGGCGAATGCCATAGGTTCCAATGTAAAAATATTCCCTGTTCTTATTAAATATTTATTCAACCGTTTATTTTTTTCACTTGCAAAAAGTCTCTTTTACTTATATATTTTTTAGGATGTTTTTAGGCATTTTTCAGGATTTTTTGGTGAAATTTTAGGTTTCCTAACTTATTTTAAAGCAACAAGCCTTTTTTTTCCATAGGTGTTAATGTATAAACTAAAATGAAAAAACTCATAAAAACGTTAAACAAATCAACCCGAAAAACGAAATAAATCCTAAAATTGACAAAGTGATCCGAAAATTGAAATACCGTCCGTTTGAAAATACGAAAATTTCAGAAAAACGTAATATGTATCAACCCAAAAAAAAAAAATTACTCATGAAAACAAAAAAATTAAGTGATTTGAAAAATGAAAATGGCCGTCTGAAAATTCGACCAAAACAAAAAAAAGGAACTAAATGATCTGAAATGATCTGAAACGTTAAAAAAACAGAACGAAAAAAATCCAAAGCGAAATGAAAGAAACGGCCGTGCACATGTATAATGTCCACCACTTTAAGCACACACCCGGCTGAAATATACAGGGTG
Source organism: Leptobrachium leishanense (assembly GCA_009667805.1). Taxonomy (NCBI): domain Eukaryota; kingdom Metazoa; phylum Chordata; class Amphibia; order Anura; family Megophryidae; genus Leptobrachium; species Leptobrachium leishanense. Next base: position 9,725 of record RXON01004129.1, on the reverse strand, counting down.
TCCATAAAGTCTCTTTACAATTTCAAACATTTATTACAAAGGATTGTAAAGAGACTTTATGGACACCCTGTATATATATAGCAAGTAAATTCGATATAAATGTACCATTTCAGAATAATGATGTTCCTCACAGCCCCCTTTCTGCCGTATCACCTACTTTAAAGCAGGTCTGGTATTTATCAGCTTAGTAAAAGATCCAGTTCATAACAGCTGTAAACCCGAGCAATATTGTGTGAAAAAGCTGTATGTCTTGTGCTTTATGGTGTGTTTATTGTGAGATACCATGATAGTAAAAATTCATGCAGTCGTCACTGGGCGTCACATTTATAGCTGCCTTTGTTTCTCCTCAAGAATGTATTTTGTAGAGAGAATCATTAACAGATGTGACCGTTAAGTGTCTGATAACCTGCGTTTAGGTATTTATTGGTCACATGACATGGTTTATATGTAGCTGGATGAAGATTTTATGTTACCAGTAGCTTGTAAAAGGTGTTGTGTTTTATGATGGTTTTATGTTCAGTGCATTTACCACACCTTGTCGGGGTTACTGATGCGTTGAGAGGTTGATGTGTGAGACACGTGCCCTAGAAATGCACGTCTCATCATCTTCAGCCACTGATCAAATGGAGCACTGAGCAGGAGCAACCAATCCATGTGGAACCATGCATGGAGCAGGACCTCCAAAAGCAGAATAAAATCCAAAACAAAGAAATAAAACCTACTGTAAGATGAAAGTGAGGGAGTTATTGATGAAGCTGCTCCCGTATCTACATACACAGGTTAGGAACATGTCAGGAACAGACTAAGGGGGTTATTCAGAGAGCACCGAAATGTCGCCGAACACACCGGCGCCAACACAAAAGCCAATGAGCCGCCGATCACAGCGCAGACCAGCCACCAGAAAAAGCCAACAAGCTGACGAACAGGGGGGAAAAAAAACCAAACAATTTGCTTGAAAAAATGTCAAAAAACTCTGTTTACAAAAAACTACTGAACGAAAATGTCTGGAATTTACATATAAGGCTGGGGTCAGACGAGCGTGATTTCTACGGACTGTACGTCCGTGCAGTATGGACATCTTCAGTACGGATGACGCAGTAGTGGTCACACAGTCCGTTTTTTCACTGAAGTTATTTTTTGACGGATGTAGGAGGGAAAAATAAATTACAATGAAAAAACATTCTGTCCGTCAAAAATGCTGGACGTATAAATGCAGTCCGTCTGACCTCGCTCCATCACTCACACACAAAGCTATGCGGACGTTGCGGACGCAGTGCACTTTGTGCGGCCGTTCTAGGGGTTGTACGTTCTTGCCTGCCTTGCGTCCGTGGGCAGCGGCCGTTGTGCGTCCGCAGTTCAGTGCGGACGTACTTCATGTGTCAGGCTCCAATGGACTTTCTTTCATGCTATCACGGACGTACTTTTAGGCGCAATCACGGACGTGAACACTACGCTCGTCTGACCCCAGCCTAAGATGCTATGAATGATAATGAAAAGGCTGTTACAGAAAAAAGAAAAAACGATTTTAAAAAAAAAGGAAAAACATTTTTGCTGAAAAAATTCCGAAAAATGGCTAAAAGGTCGTAAAAAAATCAATAAACAAAGATACTTTTTGCTGCAGATTAAAAGAATAAACGGTTTATTAGATACTAGGTGTTAAGCCTGCCCGGAGGGCAGCCTATAGTTGAGGATCTGGCTGCTCTCGGTGTGCCCTGGGATCTGGCTGCTCTGCACTCCATTGGGGGGGATGCAAGGGCATTGAGGGTGCAGAAGTTGGTACTGGGGGTTGCGGGGTCAGTTGGGATGCAGAAGGTGGCAATGGGGGGGTTGTGGGCGTGCAAAAGGTGGTATTGGGGGTTGCAAGGGCAGTGGGGGAACAGTGTAGTATTGGAGGTTGCAGGGGTTCAGAAACTGGTATTGGGAGGTTGGGGGCAGTGGGGGCACAGAGTGTAGTATTGGAGGTTGCGGGTGCTCAGAAAGTGGTATTGGGAGGTTGCGGGGGCAATGGGGATGCAGAAGGTGGTATTGGGGGGTTTCGAGGGCAGTGGAGGCATGGAAGGTGGTATTGAGAGGCTGCAGGGGCAGTGGGGGTGCAGAAGGTGGTATCGGAGGCAGTAGGGGCACAGAAGGTGGTATCGGGTGTTGCAGGGACAGTGGGGGTGCAGAAGGTGATATGGGGGTTGTGGGGGCAGTGGGAGGAGCAGAAGGTGCTAACGGGGGCAGTGGGGGTGCAGAAGGTGATGTGTGTGTTGCAGGAGGTGTGTATGGGGGGTTTGCAGGTGTGTGTGAGGAGGTGTTGCAGGAGGTGTGTATGGGGGGTTTGCAGGTGGTGCGTGTGCGGTGGGGTTGCAGGAGGTGCATGTGTGTGGGGGTTGCAGGGTGTGCGTGGGATTGCAGCGAGGTGATGGTGTGTGGGGGGGTTGTAGAAGGTGCGTGTGTGGGGGGGTTGCAGGAGGTGTGTGTGGGGTTGCAGGAGGTGCGTGTGTGTGGGGGTTCCAGGAGGTGCTTGTGTGGGGGGGTTCCAGGAGGTGTGTGTGAGGGTTGTAGGAGGTGCGTGTGCGTGGGAGGGTTGTAGGAGGTACGTGTGCGTGGGGGTGGGATTCAGGAGGTGCGTGTGTGGGGGGGGTTGCAGGAGGTGCGTGCATGTGTGGGGGGGTTGCAGGAGGTGCGTGCAATGTGTGGGGGGTTGCAGGAGGTGCATGTGGGTTGCAGGAGGTGCGTGTGTATGGGGTTGCAGGAGGTGCTGTGTGGGGGAGGTGCGTGTGTGGGGGGTTGCAGGAGGTGCGTGTGTGGGGGGTTGCAGGAGGTGCGTGTGTGGGGGGTTGCAGGAGGTGCGTGTGTGGGGGGTTGCAGGAGAAGCGTGTGTGGAGGGTTGCAGGAGGTGCGTGTGTGGGGGGTTGCAGGAGGTGCGTGTGTGGGGGGTTTGCAGGAGGAGCGTGTGTGTGGGGTTGCAGGAGGTGCGTGTGTGGGGTTGCAGGAGGAGCGTGTGTGTGGGGTTGCAGGAGGTGCGTGTGTGGGGGTTGCAGGAGGTGCGTGTGTGGGGTTGCAGGAGGTGTGTGTGTGGGGGGTTGCAGGAGGTGCGTGTGTGGAGGGTTGCAAGAGGTGCGTGTGTGGGGGGTTGCAGGAGGTGCGGTGTGGGGGGTTGCAGGAGGAGCGTGTGTGGAGGGTTGCAGGAGGTGCGTGTGTGGGGGGTTGCAGGAGGTGCGTGGTGTGGGGGGTTGCAGGAGGAGCGTGTGTGTGGGGTTGCAGGAGGTGCGTGTGTGTGGGGGTTGCAGGAGGTGCGTGTGTGGGGGTTGCAGGAGGTGCGTGTGTGGGGGGGTTGCAGGAGGTGCGTGTGTGGGGGGGGGTTGCAAGAGGTGCGTGTGTGGGGGTTGCAAGAGGTGCGGTGTGGGGGGTTGCAGGAGGTGTGTGTGTGGGGGTTGCAGAAGGTGTGGTGTGGGTTTGCAGGAGGTGTGTGTGGGGGTTGCAGGAGGTGTGTGTGTGTGGGTGTTTGCAGGAGGTGTGTGTGTGGAGGGTTTGCAGGAGGTGTGTGTGGGGTTTGCAGGAGGTGTGTGTGTGTGGGGTTTGCAGGAGGTGTGTGTGTGTGTGGGGTTTGCAGGAGGTGTGTGTGTGTGTGGGGTTTGCAGGAGGTGTGTGTGTGTGGGGGGTTTGCAGGAGGTGTGTGTGGGGTTTGCAGGAGGTGTGTGTGTGGGGTTTGCAGGAGGTGTGTGTGTGGGGTTTGCAGGAGGTGGTGTGTGTGGGGGGGGTTTGCAGGAGGTGTGTGTGTGTGTGTGTGGGGTTTGCAGGAGGTGTGTGGTGTGGGGGGTTGCAGGAGGTGTGTGTGTGGGGTTTGCAGGAGGTGCGTGTGTGGGGTTTGCAGGAGGTGCATGTGGGGGGTTGCAGGAGGTGCGTGGGGGGGGTGCAGGAGGTGCGTGTGGGGGGGTTGCAGGAGGTGCGTGCGTGTGGGGGGGTTGCAGGAGGTGCATGTGGGGGGTTGCAGGAGGTGCGTGTGGGGGGGTTGCAGGAGGTGTGTGTGGGTGGGGGTTGCAGGAGGTGCGTGTGGGTGGGGGTTGCAGAAGTGCGTGTGGGTGGGGGTTGCAGGAAGTGTGGGAGGGGTTTGCAGGAAGTGTGTGTGGGTGGGGGTGTGCAGGAAGTGTGGGAGGGGTTGCAGGAAGTGCGTTGTGGGGGGTTGCAGGAAGTGCGTGTGGGGGGGTTGCAGGAAGTGCGTGTGGGGGGGTTGCAGGAGGTGCATGTATGTGGGGTTGCAGGAGGTGCGTGTATTGTGGGGTTACAGGAGGTGCGTGTGTGGGGGCAGGAGGTGTGCGTGGGAGCGGCAGAGACAGAGCGGCGGGTGAGGTGAATTAGCCTGGCGGAGGCGTTCAGGATGGATTGTAGGGGGGGAGAGGCGGGACACAGGGAGGCCAAGTAAGAGATTATTGCAATAGTCAAATCGGGAGATTACCAGGGCGTGTATGAGTTGTTTTGTGATGACAGCGGTAAGAAATGGCCGAATTCTGGAAATATTACGCAGTTGGTATCGGCAGGAGGAGGAAAGAGACTTGATGTGGGGGATGAAGGAAAGAGCAGAGTCAAGTGTAACTCCAAGCCAGCGAACTTGGTTTGATGGGGAGATGGTGATACTCTCCAGCGTGATAGAGAAGTCAGGAGGTGGGGAGGCATTGGAGGGAGGAATAAGTAGGAGCTCAGTCTTGGACATGTTGATCTTTAGGTGGTGGGAGGCCATCCAGGAGGAGATGCCAGATAAGCAGTCACTGACTTTGGAAAGGACAGGGGGAGAGAGATCAGGGGTAGAGAGGTAGATCTGAGTGTCATCAGCGTAGAGGTGGTAATTAAAGCCAAAGCTGTTGATGATTTTGCCCAGCGAGGAGGTGTAGATGGAAAAGAGCAGAGGACCCAGGACAGAGCCTTGAGGTACACCAACAGATAAAGGCAATGAAGAGGAAGAGTTACCAGCAAAGGCCACACAGAAGGACCTGTTGGTTAAATAGGAGACAACCCAAGCGAGTGCAGTGCCACCGAGACCCAGAGAGTTGAGGGTCTGTAGAAGGAGCGGGTGGTCAACAGTGTCAAAAGCAGTTGAGAGGTCAAGCAGGATGAGAATAGAATAGAGGCCATGTTCTTTAGCAGTTAGGAGGTCGTTGGTGACTTTGGTGAGGTCAGTTTCAGTTGAGTGTAGGGGACGGAAGCCAGATTGCAGGGGGTCAAGTAGGGAATTGGATGACAGGAAGAGGGAGAGGCGGTTGAAGACTAGTTTTTCTAAGAGCTTGGATGTGAAGGGAAGCAGGGATACAGGGCGGTAGTTGGATGGAGAGTTGGGATCGAGGGATGGTTTCTTTAGTAAAGGGGTAACTAGCGCGTGTTTGAAGGCGGATGGAAAGGAGCCGGTGGAGAGAGATAGGATGAAGATGTGTGTGAGAGCAGGGGTGAGGGAGGAGGAGAGGGGAGGAATTAGATGTGAGGGAATGGGGTCGAGTGGGCAAGTGGTGAGATGTGAGGAGGACAATAAGGAATTGACTTCCTCCTCAGTGGCTGGGAGGAAGCGACAGAGGGTGGCAGAGGGGATCTCTGGGAGTGGAGGTGGCAGATAACTATCTTGTGTTGGGATGTTGCTTCTGATAGTTAGAGTTTTACTGAGGAAGTAGTCTGCCAGGTCTTGAGCGCTGAAGGCAGCTGAGGGGGGAGAGGTGGGTAGAGGAGGGTGTTGAAGGTGGACCAGAGCCGTTTAGGGTTGGAGGACAGCGTAGATATAAGAGATGAGAAGAAGGATTGTTTGGCCAAGTGGAGGGCAGAGGTGTATGACCGGAGAATAAACTTGAAGTGAACAAAATCAGCTTCAGAGCGGGATTTCCTCCAGGCACGCTCTGCAGTGCGGGAGCATCTTTGCAGGTAGCGAGTCTGGAGGGTGTGCCAGGGCTGAAGCTGGCGGCGTGGGGCCTTAAAGAGTCGAAGAGGAGCAAGAGTGTCTAGAGCAGAGATAAGCGTAGTGTTGTAGTGATTAGTGGCAGCATCAGGGCAGGTGAAGGATGAGGTGTGAGGGAGGTGGTGAAGTAGGTTGGAGAATTGATGGGGGTCCACAGCATGTAGATTTCTGCGAGTGGTGTGTGCGGGGTGGGGGAGCAGGGTGTTTAGGAAGTCCAGATAGGTTGAAAGAGAGAAGGTGGTGGTCAGAGATGGGGAAAGGGCAAGTTGAACTCAGAAATGGAGCAGAGGTTGGAAAAGACCAGGTCAATAGCGTGACCATCGCGGTGGGTAGGGAGGAGGGAGGATTGTGTGAGTCCAAGGGAGGACGTGAGTGAAAGAAGTTTGGAGGCAGCAGGGGCCTTTCACTGTCCTGTTTGAGACTGTCTAGTTCGACTAACAAACTATCAACCTTTTTCCTCTCATCCTTCCACCCTGTTCCAGCTTCAGCAATTGCATTTATCCAGCGTTGACCATCATTCACACCGTCACTCAGCCTCTTACTTGCGTCGTGTGTCGCACGCAGTAACAAAGGAATTAACTTCCAAATCAATTTATCCTTATCTTTCTTTTCTGGACATGCAGATATGAAATTTAAATGTTTCTTTATCTGTGAATTTCTAGACCAGAGGTTCATAGACTCATCAATCATGATCTGCTGTAAGTTGCGTAACCACGTGTCAACATCAACTTTCAGACCAACTCTCTCAGTGATGTATATTGTCATGTCAAGTATCAAAGATTCTGGGGTTGTGACCTGTTGAGTCGTTTTGACTTCTGTCACACATTCGTCTATGTCACTGTCACTGTCACTGAACGGCGCACTCATTTTTGTTTATATATATATATATGTATACATACACAACACTGGAATGATACACTATGCGATATCTTTTCAATCTGTCACACAGTAGACTTTTACTGTAACTGACATAACATAAACATGCAAGCAGGATTGAAGCCAGCTCTCAGCTGATACAATACCATTCAATATATATACTGAATAATTACACATTTAAAATATCCAGATTTTAATCATCTGCTAGCAGTGCCTCCAAATATGTCAGAGGATTTATGGTAGGATAGACGTTGATCTCAGTGAGATACCTCCAGGTATGGGGTGTCACTGATCTCTGGGCAATTTGATATGGATAGTTAGAAGAAATGAGACACATCCCTTATCAGCAATACATATAATGTAACAGATACGATCAGAATTAACGCAGAACCACATTAATCTCTCATTCTTTTATAACCTCAATCGATTAATCAAGCCACGCCTTAACCAATTATTCCAGAAGATCCAGAATGGACATAATTGACATTCTTTTCGTACGTATACAGATTAATAAAACCATAGGATAATGTTAATTGAATTATATCAAACACAGATAGTTTCCAGCCAATGACGCAACAAAAGAGTTTTTATTGCAACAACGTATATATATATATTTACTTAAACAGTTAACAAGTGTTTGAGTATATGTTACACTAATCACATATCAGAGATTACACATTTTAAGCATAGCCTATGTTGCCTGATTTGCATATCCCCTCCCAGAGTATCTATTCCGCTTAGAAAGTTACGCCAAATTATAACGAAGACAATAGAATTTATTATCCACAGCCACTCGCAATCAATTTAACTGATACAGAGATTATCTGTTTATTATTGGATTATTGATAAGAATCTCAGCATACAGGAATCCCGCTGCAGCAGTGATTTCCGATACCTTATTCTCAATCTATAATATCATAATTAATGATTTATGGGATACGAGTTTGGCTAAAGACAGATAAACTCTTTGTCATCTTTTCAATTAAAATCAATCACTCCTCCATATACTTACCTCTGATTGACTTGGTAGCGGTCTCGAGCAGCGATCAGCCCAGGGGTCAAGTCGAGGGGGAACGCGTGGGATCGGAGTTCCTGCACTAATTTTGCAGAGGGAACGGAGTTCCCTTTGGTCCCATACTCTATAAAGCTTAAGTCACAATAAATATAGGATTTATCATATATTTTTTCTATATTCCACATATTTATTTATTTATTTATAAAGTATTTTACCAGGAAGGAGACATTGAGATTTCTCTCTTTTTCAAGTATGTCCTGGGTTTAAGAAATTGAATTGTTACAGTAGGTACAGAAATACAAGGAACACAAACGGTTAGGCAGGCATATTATGGATATATACACACACAGGCAGGTACAGTAGGTACAGAAATACAAAGTAATAAAATGCAAGATATTAAAAAAACAACACAAATACACAGATTAACCCAGAAAATAAATATGTAGGAAATATAGTCCTTATGTCACATGTTTACAGGTACATTCTGTATTGAGGTATGTTAATAGGGAGCTCTTGAGTGACTTTAGACTGGGGGAACATTTGATGGCATCTGGGAGGTTATTCCATAATTGTGGTGCTTTGTAGGAAAATGAGGATCGAGCCACTTTCTTTTTGTATTGTGGTATTGCAAGTAAGGTGCTGATCCTGGATCGGAGGTTATAGGATGAGGGAACTGCTGGGGAAGCAGCCTATTCAGGTAGGGTGGTAGCTTCCCAGAAAAGCTCTTAAACACCAGGTTGGAAAGGTGAAGAGTGCATCTGGATTAATAAAGCGATGGCCAGTTTAGCTCTTTTAACATGTCACAATGGTGGGTCATGTAGTTACATTGTAGTGCAAAGCGACAGAATGAGTTCTACAATGTAGTAAGTTTCTGGAGGTGTGTTTGCGGGGCGGCTGCATACACTACATCTCCACATTCAATAGCCAGCATAAGCAATTGTTGTATAGTCTGCTTTCTCAATGACATATATACATTTAATATATCAGATCTGAGTGTATGTTTGTGTTACGTGCGAGGTGATAATTGCTTATTGGGAGACAGAAATCCTGGCGAGTTCCCACACTTCTTTTTTTAGGACTTGATCCCTGGTTTTGACATATATGCGGGTTCTCTTGGTACCGCCGTGGCCTGGTGCCCGGTATGGCCCCCAGGTACCCAGGCCTGGTGCCATTTGTTTCCCTCTGTCTCCCACTGTCCTTTGGACTAACGGGAACGCGTCAGGGACGACACATTTTTGGTGATTTTTCCGTTACCTCTTTTTGTTTTTCCCCTCCCCATGCCTGATTGTATTAGATGTATTTCGCTGCCTGTTTTGTGCTTTATTATTTTTCACATGATCTAGGCGTCCCGGCTGGGACCACATACGCACAGACTTTGTTTCCAGTTTTGACCCCACAAGGTTGGTTTTTTTTTTGCTGTTTTTGATGAGACCCCCCCCTTATGGAGATGACTACGAGGACGTCGGTCTAAGTGCCTTTTTCTCGTCTATTACTTCTCTCTGATTCCTGCTGAGTTATAGCTGAATTTTACTTTTTATTCTCTCTTTCTGTGATATGTGATGTCATATGAAGGCCCCGCGAGGCCCTCGCCTTCTCTCTGATTCCTGCTGAGTTATAGCTGAATTTTACTTTATATTCTCTCTTTCTGTGATATGTGATGTCATATGAAGGCCCCGCGGGCCCTCGCCTTCTCTCTGATTCCTGCTGAGTTATAGCTGAATTTTACTTTTACTCTCTTTCTGTGATATGTGATGTCATATGAAGGCCCCGCGAGGCCCTCACCTTCTCTCTGATTCCTGCTGAGTTAGGCTAGGGTCAGACTGAGGCAGTGGTGAACGCGCGTGCAGCCGCACTTAATCACGGCCGTGCCTAGCAGCAGATGCCGGGCAATGACGGCCAATATACGAAGTACGG
>RXON01004128.1:0-47779 GCA_009667805.1 Leptobrachium leishanense | reverse complement strand
TATGGGTAGCAATCAGTGTTCCCTCTAACGTGCGCGCGTGCGCGCGCGCACGGAATGCAATGACAGCGCGCACAACGTGTATTTATGCGTGCACAAATTAGTGCAGGGGTGGCCAACCCGCGAGGCTCTATACCAGGGGTGGCCGACCCGCGTAGAAAGGGGGCGCCGGAACGTCCTGCTCAGGCTGTAAGTTACAGAGCGCTCTGTCCGGCGCCTGTAACTTACAGGCTGTAGGCGCTGCGCGACGGGAAAGTTCCGGGGGAGCTCTTCGTCGCGCAGCTGAACACGTACCTGCGTTCCGGCGCGATGATGACGTCACGCCGGAACGCACGTACAGGGGGCAGAGCATAAATACTCTGCGCGCGCCCGTTCTCCCGCGCTGTCAGCATCTCACCGCGGCTGTGCTTCTCTAACGCTGCAGGGAAATCTCTGGCTTAGCTGTCTAAAAAAGCAGGGGAAAATCTCAGTGGTTTAGCTGTCTAAAAAAGCAGGGAAAAATCTCAGTGGTTTAGCTGTCTAAAAAAGCAGGGAAAAATCTCAGTGGTTTAGCTGTCTAAAAAAGCAGGGAAATCTCTGGTTTAGCTGTCTAAAAAAGCAGGGAAATCTGGTTTAGCTGTCTAAAAAAGCAGGGGAAAATCCCAGTGGTTTAACTGTCTAAAAAAGCGGGGGAAAATCTCAGTGGTTTAGCTGTCTAAAAAAGCAGGGAAAAATCTCAGTGGTTTAGCTGTCTAAAGCAGCAGGGAAATAGATCTCAGTGGCTTAGCTGTCTAAAGCTGCAGGGAAATCAATCTCAGTGGCTTAGCTGTCTAAAGCTGTTATAACTTGACTTAAATTTCAATGTCGAAGCAAAAACGTTCCGATCACGGTGTGAATCAGTATCGGGACTTCAAGTTTATTGCTTGTGAGAAAGTTAAAGCAGGAATGTTTAAAAATTTCGACGACATTGTTTCTTACATCCTTACTGAAGAAGAATTCAGCGAGTTAGCACTGCTAGTCGATATATGCGCCTCGTTCCAGGCTTCCAGTGCCGAGTGTGAACGTGGATTTAGTCTCATGAATGCAACAAAGACCAAAATGCGTAACCGACTTCAAGTTGATCATCTGGACTGTCTTATAAGGATAAAGACTTATTTAAATTCAGGTGAACATATCAACCTTGATCAAGTGTACACCCGTTGGCAACTAACTCGAGACAGACGTGAACAAATCTAGGTAAATATAGGTTATCAGACTCTTATAAATGATAGGACTGATATTTGTAGAAGTCTCATGTACCTTAATTGATGGAAGTTTTTCCTTTTCTTTTCTCACATGAGTTAGAAAATATAAATATACATTCATTCAGATATAAGTTTTATCAAATCATCTGGTTGCTTCGTTTTAGCTTTGAACAGTTTTCACTTACACGTACGATCAATTGCGCTACTTTTAAAAAACCAACTATTGGTTACCATAGTCAATAAGCGCTCATGACGAAAATATTGTTGATCATGAAAAATCTGGTGCGCTCACGGCCCCCAAAAATTAGAGGGAACATTGGTAGCAATGTGAGGAATTTTTTGGAGGTGCGGGCGTCGTCTGGTGTGGCCTTTTTATGTCATGCGGATGGTTCGGCTCTATCAAGGTATCAGTTTGTGGCTATATTTAAGAAGGGTTTGTTGAGTTTGGGGAGGAACCCGTAGGAATTTGGGTCTCATGCTTTCCGGATTGGAGTGGCAACTGAAGCTTCGCGGCTTGGTTTTGTCTGGCGAAGAAATTCAGAAGTTGGGCAGGTGGAGGTTTGGGGCATTTCGTACATACGTTCGGCCGGGACTGGTGGCATGAGATTTCTTTGGGTTAGGTGGGGGTTAGGGTGCATGTATTGTGATTGTTTAGTATAATGGAATTGTTTGTTATTGTTTTATATTACAGATATTAAATTCGAAAAAGAAAGCAAAAATAAAAATTAAAAAAAAATGTATATATGGATGGAATATATATATATATTACTTTTACAGTTATGCATGGATATATTGTACCATGTTTAGTTGTTTTTGGGGGGGTTGGGAGAGGGGTATATGTATTTGGGTTGTGTATGGGTGGGAAGCAGAGGTATGGGTATGTTAGGTTGTTTTTTCCCTTACAGGTATGGATACTGTTTTATTTGTTTCTTCGATATGGGGAGGGGAAGTGTGGAGTTTTTTCCTGTTGGTGAGGGTGTTGGATATGGTATTTATTTCTTTTCCATCTCGGGTGGTGTGGATCCTGGGAGACTCGCTGGTGTTCTGGGCCCGAAAGTGGGCACTGGTTCGGACGACCGGCGTGCTGCTGGGTTTGCCTGGGTCGGCGACACGAGTCCGTTGGTTTGGAATTCGTGGGCTCCTGTGGGAGGAGTTTATGCCGACGGTGGTGGGTGCCCTTGGGCACGGTGAGGTCCCCCATGTGTTGGTGGTGCACGTGGGGGGGAATGATTTGGGGGTGGTCCCTCACGGAAGGCTGCTGGAGCAGATGAGGGCAGATCTGCGGCAGCTGAGGGAGTTGTCACCCTTGACGGTGGTGGTTTGGTCGGAGATGTTGCCGAGGTTGGTGTGGAGACAGGCGGAGGATCAGGAGGCGGTGCGGCTTTGCCAGGTGAAGGTGAACTGATGGATGGCGAGGTTCGTGAGGCAGATTTCTGGTATGGCAGTGCGGCATCTCCCCTTCGAGGCGGAGGATGCTTTTCGTTATTATATGGAGGATGGGTGCATCTCACCAATGTGGGCACGGATATGTTTTTCCTTGGACTTAAAGAAGACATCGAACAAGCTCTGTTTTTCCTTGGTGGGGGTTATGCAAAGAGCTCGTGGCGGGGGCTTGTAGGCAGTGCTGGGTTAGAGGTTCCTTTATTTAGGTGGTATTTGGAAGATCAGATGGATGGGGGATGGGGGATGGGAGATGGGGCAGAGTTTTGGTTGGTTGGTTTGGAGGAGGTGTGGTGGTTGCGTGGAGTCCCTGTCAGCACTGTTTGTTTATTTATTTATTTGTTACTAGTTGTAAAGCCTGCCCAGAGGGCAGTCTATTGTGGATATACTGCCCCTGCTCATGGATATACTGCCCCAGCACGTGGATACTGCCCCAGCACGTGGATACTGCCCCCGCACGTGGATACTGCCCCCGCACGTGGATACTGCCCCCGCACGTGGATACTGCCCCAGCCTGGCCAGAGGGCAGTCTATTGTAGGTATACTGCCCCAGCACGTGGATATTGCCCCAGCATGTGGATACTGCCCCAGCACATGGATATTTGCCCCCAGCACATGGATTTGCCCAGCTCATGGATTTGCCCAGCACATGGATTTGCCCCCAGCTCATGGATTTGCCCAACACATGGATTTGCCCAGCTCATGGATTTGCCCCCAGCTCATGGATTTGCCCAGCACATGGATTTGCCCCAGCTCATGGATTTGCCCCAGCTCATGGATTTGCCCCCAGCTCATGGATTTGCCCCAGCTCATGGATTTGCCCCCAGCTCATGGATTTGCCCAGCACATGGATTTGCCCCCAGCTCATGGATTTGCCCAGCACACGGATTTGCCCCAGCACACGGATTTGCCCAGCACATGGATTTGCCCCAGCTCATGGATTTGCCCCAGCTCATGGATTTGCCCCAGCTCGTGGATTTGCCCAGCTCGTGGATTTGCCCCCAGGTCGTGGATATGGTCCCCCAGCTGACCCCCCCCCCCGCTCATACTTACCTGTCGAGCGGCGCCAGGGAAGTGAAGATTTCCCCGCTTCCGGTCTTTGAAGGACCCAAGCCGCGGTCCACGTGACCGGGGCTTGGGTCCTTCAAAGCGGAAGCGAGGGAACTTTCCCTCCGCCGCTCGGGGGGTAGGATGCGCGCGGCAGCCGGGTAGAGGCTGCGCCTCTACCCGGCTGCCGCGCGCATCCTACCCCTGAGCGGCGGAGGGAACTTTCCCTTCGCCGCTCGGGGGACCCGTTAGATGCACACAGCAGCCGGGTAGAGGCTGCGCTCGCAGCCTCTACCCGGCTGCCGCGCGCATCCAACCCCCGAGCGGCGGAGGAAACTTTCCCTCCGCCGCTCGGGGGGTAGGATGCGCGCGGCAGCCGGGTAGAGGCTGCGAGCGCAGCCTCTACCCGGCTGCTGTGTGCATGTGTAACCGCCGCGGCGAGCCAGCAGCCGGCTCGTGCCGCGGCGGTTGCATGCGCGCGCAACCAACCGCCGCTGGTTGGGCGCGCATGCGCAGTAAGGCTTTGGCGACGGACAGCCAAAGCCTTACTCTATTATTATATAGATTTTTATATTTTATCTGGTGTTTTATATTTGGTGGGGTTTTTGCTGTGGCCTATATATAATAAATATACTGTATATTATTCCACAGTTCAGTTTTGGTGTCTTTTTGTGTGGTCTTTTCTTATCTCCTTGCGTACGGCCCGGTCATCAGTAGACAACTTATGTCAGTTTGATTGTATGACTTTAACCCAATAATTTTTTTTTATATTTACACCTAATGGGAGTCCTTCAACTTCCCTCCAGTACAGGATCGCAGATCAGTGACAACAATAGAGCAGATTGGAAGCTGGAAGCGGAAACTGGAGCATTAAAGATCCTACATAGCTATAAGATGATCGCCAAGCGCCACAGCGGGAGGAGACCTACCACTAAATAGAAGTATTCTCTATTATAAACGTATGCCTATATATGACACATCATTTTTGTCATTATTTTATAGCACCGTATCAGTGTTTTATATATTTTATTTTATTGCCAAGATTACTTGCGCTTTCGGACCTCTGCCATGTATATGTTTGTATTATGGCAACCCTTTTAGAGGGTGGGTTGCACTTGTCCAATTACAGCAGCAGAAATATACATTGAGTTCTGGGGTATTCTTTAACCCACGGCGCTGATAAACCACACTGCACGTTTGGATGTTTGTAGATCTTATCTCAGTTAGGCTGGGGATTGAACACAATAGCCTCCTGCAGCTATAACTAAACATTCCCTCCTCCACCTTATTAACTGTTAAATACCGTATAAGCTAAAAACAGCAGCAAAGTAAAACTTCTGTACATATTTTGGTAAATCTTTCATCCTGGGAAAAATCCCCAAAATTTAAACCGGAGGTAAAAAAAATCTATTTTTCCTTTTAACATGCAGTTGCTTCAAAAAAAAAAACAGCTCCGTCACCATCTACTGGCCAAATATGTTATTACAGTAAGAAATACATTGGGAATATGCCCAAATATTTCATACTGTATAAAAAAAAAATTATTCGAAAAGCAATATGTGAAACTTACAGGAGTACGAAGTCGCGTCTCAGATGTTCAAGAGACAAGCGTGGTCAGCAAGAATCAAAAACAATTGTGAGAAAATACAGCAGAAGGAGTAATAGGCATGTTAAATGTACTCGTTTCTTCAAGTATCAAAAGTTATTGATCAGAGAATCCCCAAGATCTGGCGCAGCACACACAAGCGTTTGTAGCTAACCGGTAAGGGCGCATTCACCAGTCAGAGCAGGGTCAGGCTAAATATAGGGGCCAAGCGATAGCCGGCACCAATTAATAACTAGGAAGGCACAAATCACGGCTAGGGGGATGAGAGGAGTGAGGAGGTCCCAGCCACGTCAAAGGAAAGGAACCGGACCAGCAGGGGGGGGTGCTCTGCCCTATCCGACAGAGCCCACTTTGTCAAGTCAACATGAACAAGCTGTATAATTAATTAAATATGTTTTTTTATAAACCAACTGGTTCCTGATGATTTTTTTTTTTAGAAAATCACTTGGCAGTGAAGGGGTTAAGAATATAGAGGAGGGACAAGATTAGGGGTTCAGGGATAGGGATGCTAAATGTTTTTAGTAAGAATGCAAAAACTCTTTCTCCATTTAACTGAATAGGTTAATAATAGATTGCTCCTTGACCACCCAGCCTCTGTAGAATCACCACTGTGTGGTAGAGATTTCCTGCATGTGATTCAGAGGAATGTTTATATAATTTGTAAGAGAGTGAGAACACATCCTATCTGGGTTCTGTCTAAGCCTTGCCTTTGTTTGTGTTTATTGTTATATTATTTATATATAAAGGGCCCGATTACATTCTTCGCGCAAACTTTAACGCGTGCGCAAAAACGCATTAACGCGAGGGACAAAACCCTTTGCACTGAACGTCGTATTACACTATCAGCGCAACAAACGCACGGAATCGTCTACCGCGGGTGAACCTGCGCGAATCCTTTGCGAGTGTAATTTACTGCGCGCGTCCTATACTTAACATTGTGAGCGCAAATGCGTTTGTGCGCTGGTACACAGATGGTATTACATTCTATCCGCAAAATTTAACACACAGCTGTTTGCGCATAATTCTAGCAACTCCTAAAAGCTGGCGTTAAAGGCAAATCTGACGGACCTGGCCGAACACAAATACACCAGCCCAAACAAAAATACGCAGCAAAGAAAGTTACACATTCTACTCATACCAAACCAATAAATTTGAGAAGTTGTGTGTGCATTTATTATTGCTGCAGCATATATACTCTGATTTTGGCAGGCTCAAAAACTTAACGTGAGATAATTTTGGTTCTTACTTCAGATTGGCTGAATCGCGTGAAAAAACACACCGATTTCTGCACGCAACGTTGATGCGCGCGCGTTTTTGCGTGTCCGTTTTACGCGCATTCTTTTTTGACGAATGAAAAAATGCAGGATTGTAATATCAGCGTTAATTTCCACGCGTTAACGTTTAACGCTTGGCACAGAAATTAACGCTTTGCGCGTGCGTTTTAACGCAAATATTGTAATAGGGCCCAAAGTATTTTACCAGGAAGGATACAAATAGATTTCTCTTTGTTTTAAGTATTTCCTGGAGCAGGCAGAGAAAGATGCAGACACCTCACACTTGAGTGATCAGAGGTTGCAATGAGAAACCAGGAAGTGTCAGACTCATGGTAGATAGCCGGACAAAAAACAGCAAGGCCTCTGCTGCCTAATTAATCCCTTAAGGACCAATGACAGAACTGCTCACTCATAAATGCATTGACTTTAAAGACTCTTGGTCCTTAAAGGGTTAAACAGTCACCACTACCTGGTCCCCCCTCCAGTGGTGAAATGCCAGGGCCTAGTCGCAAGTGCCCTGGAAGTTACGCCACTGCTTAACATCCAATCCACTAGGAGCGACAGCGCACTTGAAAATATTCCAGACTTTTTATTTAAAATATCAGTAAAATCTAGTATCATGGAGCACCAGGGGTGGGAAATCCCTAACCCTTATCGGTCCTGGTTGGTACGAACAGACTATGTGGTAGTATTTACAAATTCTACTTAAGAAAGTAGATTCCCAATTGACCGGGTCAGTTTAAAACCGTACTTATTAGAATGGGGGGCTATTGCCCAATAAAAAGCCCACAAATACTCAAACACCCCAGTCCCCGGTATATATATATATATATAATAATGAGGAGCACTAGGCATTCTCTAGATAAGGCGTAGATAGACACGATAAGTTCAACTCCTTATTGTATATCCAGGGTTCTGGTGTTACTGATTACTACAGAGTAAGTAGCAGTATTCAGGGCGCTTCCCCCACACTCTCAGGAAGGGGTATGGAAAAGAACACCATGCATGTGTAGCGCTGCTTTAAGATTGTGTTTGCTGCATTTACTTATTATGACCACCAGGGGGAGACCGAGGCATAATGGACTATGTTGGACATAAACGGGACTAAAATTTCCATCATGCTTTGCATGAGTACAGGAAGTGGGTGGGAAAGGAGGAAGGACGTCAGCAGCCTCGTGCGGAGGAGAGGCAGAGTGAGCCGAGCGCAAAAGGTGGAGGACGCACGTGAGACTGCCAGGGATCGTGACCAGGCCGGAGAGCAGGCGCTGCCTCGCGGGTGCTGGAGATCGGGACGGTGACTTTTCAGAGACCTACCTACGCACCGCTGAGAGGTTTGCACAGAAATTTAGTTCCGGTTGGACCCCGAGTAAGGAGACCGCGATGATCCATTGGGAGTGCAGGCGGTAGGCCGTAGTTTCTCATTGTGGAGATCGGTCAAGCACATATCATACATTTCACTCAGTACACATCACACACATATATTGTACATTACACACATCACATGCATATCACATCACACAGATCACACATAGCGCATATCATACATTATACACACACATCACACATTACAGATC
Organism: Leptobrachium leishanense; assembly: GCA_009667805.1. Taxonomy (NCBI): domain Eukaryota; kingdom Metazoa; phylum Chordata; class Amphibia; order Anura; family Megophryidae; genus Leptobrachium; species Leptobrachium leishanense. Next base: position 39,618 of record RXON01004128.1, on the reverse strand, counting down.
CCACACACACACATACATTGCACACATCACACATAAACACATCATACCTTTCAGACGTATCTCACACATATCTTCGATTCTACACATCATTCGCACACACATACCACACCACACATTACATGTCACACATACATATCATTCAGTACACACAAAAAAAATATATAATTCGGGCAAGCATAGTCACGCCTCTCATGGAGACCTGCAGCTGCCTCATTCTACTTGCGGGCAGCCCGCCTCTCTGCCCCAGTGCAATGGCGAGAGGAAGTGGAGCTGCGGAGATGGTACGGTGCAGGCTTGGTGACACACAGCTCACACTCCCGCGGGCTTCTTCCTGGTCCTCTGATGCTGCACTCCTCCTCCGTTCTTAAATACCATCGCTTAGCGAAGCCGTGATGGATCCTTCGCTCTCTCGTCCATGCCCAATGGGTCCGGTCTTCGGCCATGATCTGCGACAGATAAGACATACCGTATGTCAGCATTTCTGCGAGCTTTAGTGTAAAAAAAAAACAATTTACAAGAACATCCAGGAATATTAATATCCTGACTCAGAGTCACTATTTCATGGGCTTTAGAGGAGTTTTATTTTTACCGGTTATGGCGTTTGAGTTAAAATCAATGTTTCATCAATGAATGTACAAAATATTATTATATTATTATTATTCTTTATTTATAAAGTGCCAGCATATTCCGCAGCGCTGTACAATAAACACAGTATAGACAGGGTTACAATACATTGAACAACATTTGACAAACAGTACAGGAGGAGATGAGGGCCCTATTCCCGTAGGAACTCACAATCTGGGAGGGTTGGGGTTGGAAACAGGAGGAGAGGACTGTAAGGTGAGAGTGATTGATGGCTGTGTCAGTGAGTTGGGTGGTAGGCTTCCCTAAATAGGAATGTTTTCAGGGAGCGTTTGAAGGAAGAGAAGTTAGGGGAAAGTCTGACAGTACGAGGGAGAGCGTTCCAGAGAGTGGGGGCTGCGCGTGAGAAATCCTGCAGTCTATCATGGGAAGAGGTGATGCGGGGAGACGCTAGGCGCAGGTCACTGTTTGACCTTAGGGAGCGGGCTGGGGTGTATTTGGTGATTAGTGAGGACAGGTAGTGGGGAGCTGAGTTAGTGAGGGTTTTGTAGGTAAGGATAAGGATTTTGAACTTAATTCTGCAGTGGATGGGGAGCCAGTGAAGGGACTCGCAGAGGGGAGCGGCAGAGACAGAGTGGCGGGTGAGGTGAATTAGCCTGGCGGAGGCGTTCAGGATGGATTGTAGGGGGGAGAGGCGGGAGAGAGGAGGGAGGCCAGATAAGAGATTATTGCAATAGTCGAGTCGGGAGATTACCAGGGCGTGTATGAGTTGTTTTGTGGTGACAGCGGTAAGAAATGGCCGAATTCGGGAAATATTACGCAGTTGGTATCGGCAGGAGGAGGAAAGAGACTTGAAGTGGGGGATGAAGGAAAGAGCAGAGTCAAGTGTAACTCCAAGGCAGCGAACTTGGTTTGATGAGGAGATGGTGATACCCTCCACCGTGATAGAGAAGTCAGGAGGTGGGGAGGCATTGGAGCTGGAACATAACAAGGAGGCCGAGCTCAGCGCTGGAGCCGTGCAGTATAGTGGCGTGAGCACTGTGCTTAACCCCATAGTGACCAGGCGATTTTGCCATTGTCAGTCCGAAAGTGCCCACTGTTGTTTTTACATTTCTGCGCGGTTTGTGTTTAGCTCTAATTTTCCTCTTGTTTATGGAACCCACACATATTATATACTGGTTTTCTCTCCATTAAATGGACTTTCTGAAGATACCATTATTTCCATCATACCCTATAATTTACTATAAAAATTCTGAAATTTGACGAAGAAATGGAAAACACACACTTTTTCGAACTTTAATCCCCAAAATTATTTTAAATTTTGTCCTGAAATGAGAAATACCCAATATACAAAAATGTTTTTGCTTTTTAACCCCCTTCACTACTGAGCCATTTCACCTCTGTGTGCTGAACTAATTTTGACCGTTTTATGCTCATCATGTTTAAATGTCAATTGAAGCCCTTTTTTTAATTATACCCCCAGACAATGTTTCTTTTTTTTTTCTTTTTTTAAAAACTTTTTATTTTTATACCAAACCTAGTCATGTTTGGTATTATTGGAAAGGCCTTGAAATGATACCAAATATGTCCCTCTAGCTGCCACGGATCGGGAGATAGGGGGATCTCCACTTGGCAGCTAGGGAGTTAACTGGCCCACTGACGTCATCGCACATATGGCGATAACGTCAGTGGGTGGGGGGTGACCTGGAGACTTTTTATGACATCCAAGATTTCAGCCACCTCCTGGAACGAATCGCGGAATGGTGCCTTTAGGGGTTAAAGAGAGGCACCACTGGAAAGGGCAACCTCTGACCTCTTCAGTGGTGCCACTCTTTTGTTCCTATCTGGAGCCATTTGGGAGGGAGACGGCTCCAAAGGAGCCCCCTCTCCCCTTTCACATTTAGCCCTGCAGGCACCGGAGGGGGGGGGGCGCCTGGCGATGACATTATCGTGCACGGTGATGACATCATCGAGACAGCTGGGGCCCATAAAACCGTCGGGCAGGCTTCAAGGAAGCCAGTCCGACGTGGAACCCCGACCAGAGAGGTGAGTATAGGGAGGGGGTTAAAGGACCATGATGTACATAGTACGTTCTTGGTCCTTAAGGGGAATATACCCCAGGACGCACTATGTTCATCAGTGGTCCTTATAGGGTTAATGTTAACTCATCCCATTCCATCCAAAATGCAAGTGTTGGATGTTGCGTCTGCTTACTGTACATTAATGTCTCTGCAGATGAAGTACGCGCTATCCCAACCAGCTCATCCTTCATCTGTACCTAACGTTATTCGGAAATGAGTAACGTGTAGCAACAGCTGGTGTTAAGTGATTCCTCTTAATCACAATTACTTAACACAGTAAGCAAAGCCCACCAAGAAAAGTCCCACACGCACCTCAGATCCCTCGGTGCAGAGAGCAGCGTGATCCGCCGCTTCCTCTCTCTGCGGTCAGCTGAATACTGGCAACAACTTGCTCCTCTGTGAATCCTCCCACTGTCCTGCATGGAGTTCACTTGCTCGAGCTCACATCTGTCTCCATGGAGTCCTATTGGCTCCTGGAGCTGATAACATCGCTGGTGTTATCATCCCGCTGCTCGACATTACTGCGACTCGAGCTGCTGACAAAGCGTCTCAGTCAGAATGCAGGCGTTAAAGGAGAGCCCAAAATGGAAAACGGCTGACACAATAGGTTTCCATTTGCGACTTTTCCTTTAATGACTCTGTTGTGATCGGGCCCTGTATTTCCCTTGAGGTGACCAAGCATAGTATGACAGCTGTGATCACCGTCTACAAGCAAATTGTCTTCTAGAAGCCAAATTTGGCAAGTTAGACATTTCTTGTCTGTGTGTATCACAAACCTCGCTGCACATCTCTTTGGTGACGATGGCCTGAAAATTCATCCTTATCCAGAACAGGTCTTGCAGGGCTTTGAATTGAGGAAGCAACTCCCACCAGGTCGCTCCAAGAGCCCACGGGTAGATCTCTTCATGGAATGGGACCTCCTCTTCCACTTTGTTTGCCTGCACTGTGAATGTTTACATGTTCTGTTCAATAAAAACATGAAAACATATGTTTGTGTTTTATTATTTTACGCAGACTGTGTTTTTCAAATTGTTGTGACTTAGATGAAGATCAGAGCACATTTTATGACCAATTCATGCAAAACTCCACGTAATCCCAAAGGGTTCACATACTTTTTCTTGCCACTGTAGATGCTTTCTTTAAACATTTCCAATACATAAGTGGTGTAGAGTAAAAATGTATTTTGTGAAAAAACAGTACGTCCTATAACAATGTAATGGTTATTTTCAGATTCAGCATGCAACAAAAACACACAAACCCACATTCTGTATCTCCTCTCTTCCTCTGTTAAACTGGTGTTACCAATCTGCATGGGTTCGGTGTGTGGGGGTTCACCTATGCCAGACGGGATCACCTGCCAAGTGCCAGGGGTCGTTATGCCACAGCAGGAAGTCAGGTGCAAAGGGGTTAACAGACAGGATCATCAGACAAGTCAAATAGATTACAAGCTCTGGAGCTGGGTCCCCTCTCCTCGATACACAGGTGATCAGAAGGTCATTATCGCAAAGAACACACTGAGAGGAGTGAAAATCACGTCAGAAGAAGGAACCAGGGCTCAGGCATCTGTATTTAAACTCGGCGAGTGCTGCATCATCAAGCTGTGCTCGCTCTGCCCGCGACCTTGACAATCAGTTACATCACTCGGTGGCCAGCGAACGAGTATTGAGGAAGGCGCTGCCGGCTGCCAGGACCCAAGCAAGGAAGCGCGGAATGTGACACGGGCCCCTCGTCCCCTGATCTCCCTTGGAGAAGTCTAGATAGCCGCAATACTCCCTGCCCAGTTAGTGCCAGGCTTGACCGTCCTCTCAATGGCTGCTGTTTGGCCGTGGTCCTGCATGCCTGTGATGGGAGGGATCCCCCTCCGCGTCGGTGCTGGGGATGCTCCGTCTGGGTCCGGCATTGCGGTGGGCGGCAGACGCGTGTCGCTCAGGAGGGGCATGGCCTTGACTCCTGCGTCATCAGGGTTGTGACGTCTGGCCCTCTATTTCCCACCATTGGTGGATTTAGTAGGGTAGGAGGAGCCTGGCAGCTGGGGATGGGCTTCCCTGGGTGCCCCATTTAAACCCCTCACTCCAGAGGAGAAGTGTTCAGACGTTCTGTGCCCCTCTCCCAGATCTTCCAGCAACCACAGTTCCTTGCCTTTCTCTCCAGCCTCCTTTCATTGCCCTTAACCTCTTATTGGATCTCCGGGCTTCTGACCTTGGCTTGACCTCGATTGAACTCTGCCTGCCCTGATCTTTGACTGTTCATACCGACCTGCCTATGTTCTGCTCATGGGCGTCCGCAGAAATTTTAATGGTATCCATATTCTGCCCTTTTGACAATGTCATGAAGGGGACAGTCATAAAATAAAGTGTAGTAATACAGAGGCTGCGAAACATGATGCAAGTCTAATAGAAGAATAAAGGTGTGTCTGATCTAAGTGTTGCATTTTCTAGTCTGTTAATGCCATTCAATGCACCACACTAGTCATACACCCATGATCAAGGCACTTAAGAATTATACCCTTATTTTCTTACAACTTTTTCCCATGTAAGTTACCTTCTTAAACCAAGTAAACACCCCTCACGCCCACCCCCTCGCCCCTTTCCCTTCCCCATAAATGAAAACACAACAAAGTATTGGCAGTTTGAAAAGGTCACGTCTTTTATTAATTCTGCCTCTAAGGCAGAATTATTATTATCGATCCTCGTATGCCAAATACGTTACACCAGATAACACTGTTACTGAATTTCAGCCAGATAACACTGGCAGCCAGATAACACTGGCAACTGCAATGCACCACAAGCATTGCCCAGAAAGAGCGGCCCCACGTGACCACGCGTCTGCTCAGGGTATCGTTTATGGCAAATAGCAGGCCGAGAGGATCTGCAAACCAGGAAGGCACTGTCACGGTTCCCGGATCCCACCACGCAGTACCTAACGCCCAACACTCCACAGAGTCCAAAAGCTACCAACAGAGTAGCCGTGAAGAATCCCTAACTGTCTGGTCCTTAGAATTGGCCAGGTAAACTAGCTAGACAGAAAAGGGTTAAGCAAAAGACAATGTTGTAATACAAAACCAGGTCAGCAACACGGGGTTAGTCAGACGAGCCAGAATCAGGAATACAGAGTATAGAATAGTCAAATGGAATAGCCGGGTCGATATCAGTGCAGTAGCGTAGTACAAGAATATAGTATAGGGCAACAGAAGGCAGAGTAGCCAGGAAACAAGCAGAGGTCAATAACAGATTAAATCACAATAGAATACAGGCACAAGGAGCTCAGGTATGGATAACCACGATCTGGCACTGCTGAGAAGTAACTGACGGTTTTTAAAGACCTTCACCAGACCACGCCCCCACTCAAGCCGCGCCTCATGCAGCCACTTCCCTGCCGGTCTCCATTTAAACCAGGCGTTGGTCAGCGAGCAGCATCAGACATGCTGCCCTCAAGCACACAGGAGAGGCTGGAAGCCCCCAACATTACAGGCACCTGAGCTTGGCCGAACCAAACCACCACCCAGCCCGTACCCTGAAGACCCTCCCCCCACTATCGCCTCTCCACGTGCCAGGCCGCCTATTTCACCGCCACCAAAAAATGAGGACCCTCTTTTTTCTGCCACCAATAAAAGACTGTGACCTTTTCCTCTTACCCCACAAAAGGCTCCTTATCACGCCTTCAATGAAGAGTGTGTTCCCAGCCTTATGCCTCCTTCAATGAACTCCTCACTTCTTGAAATGAATGACCTGGATCGGCGCGAATAATGCCCTCTGGGGTCCTGGAATCTCACGTACATATGTGTAAAAAGGAGACAGATAATAGTGCAACACTGATATTATACAGATTATATAAGTGTATATGAAATATATCCCACTCACAAATATAGAGCCATAACACTGGCTCTAAGTGGGTCCAGGCATGTGGGTGATTGTCTTCAGTTTCTTAGGTGACCCCCACCTTACAGCAAATTTTCTGTCCAGAATTTTATGCAGTGGAGAAAAAAGGAAAATTTCCTTGTGTAGATCTAGAGACACAGTTTGCAGTGTTGTGTACAGTTAGAATGGTACTCACATTTGGGGGAGCTCACATAGCTCATGGATATGTGCCCATAGGTTTTTTTGGATGGGAAAAAACCCAAAGGAAAAACCACCAATGATCCGGGAAACAGCACCAGCAATCCAGGAAACAGCAAAGCAGGAAACAAAATTGAAGGTAGAATTGAGCAAGAACTCACTTCTTGCTCCTATTTCTGGGTGCTCCAAAACATTAAACCATGGCCAGATAACACCGGCAAATAGCACGGCCAGATAAACACCGGCAAATGCAATGCACCACACACATTGCCCAGAAATAGCAGCCCCACGTGGCTAAGTAGCGTGACCACGCGTCTACTCAGGGTCTCTTTATATAGCAAATAGCAGGCAGAGAGGATCTGCAAACCAGGAGGGCACCTGAGTTGGGCCGCACAAACCAGCACTCAGCCCCGTACCCTACAGACCCTCCCACTACTATTGCCTTCCCACGTGCCAGGCCGCTATTTCACCACTCACAATACCTATCTCTTCTCTAGCTGTCCCCTAAATGTAGTACCATAATATCTGGCTTACCCCACTTTCTCCTGGATGTCTTCGCTATCCCAATGACTGCCCCCACCTCCTTACCTTGCTTTCCTATCCATCTAATCCCTACTTCAATTACGCTGCACCCCGGGGTCACTCCTCTCTTGGTGCCAGCAGCATGACTCTCCATCCAGTGCACATAGGAGTGTCCCAGGATCCGCACTCTCCTTGCGCGTCCTGCAAATAACCAAAATGTAAACTATTAACTGTAATGCACACACACACACCAGTGTACCCGAACTGAAAAGAAATCAAAAGAAATAAGGAAACTAATTATTATTATTAAAACAAAACAATTGTTCCCCATAAGTTTTCCCTTCATTTCTTTAATGGCCTTACATATCTCTAATATACTTCCCATTTCCATCTCCCCTTCATTTAATTCGGTCCTTTGGGTAACCCAATTCTGCCTCAGTACTAGCAGCTCCTATCCTGAAAGAATGGGGGCAAATGCAACTCCCCTTTCAACCAAGCCGTGGCCTGCTGCGGAACCATTTTGAATTGATACCCGGACAAGTTAGTACCACCCTTGTGCCCCCAGAACATGCGACCGTTTGAAGGAGCCGCCTCCAAGTATCCCCTCACACATACCACTGGGCATACTTCCCCACCATGGGCCTTAGCAGCAGCACAACTCAAACTGTGCATCAATACCACTCCATCCGTCACTCTCCCATCATCCTTTCTTAATTGAGAAGAATTTACACCCAGAGCAATTAGTTCCTCAATCCTTAGGGCAGCTGAAAAGCTAAAACAAATGCTGCCCTAAAAAGATTGTTATCAGCTCCATCTTATCTCCTACTTGTATTCCGCTGTACCCTACGCTCTCAAGATCTTCCTCACCACGAACTGTTTAGCCCAGTCCTCCTCTTCCTTTAACCGAGTAAAGTATGAAATACCACTAAATTGTTACCAACCTGTCCTTTCTTTATTGACTTACTGCCGAACTTCAGTAGCTATTTTGAAGACAACATTCTGCCCTACCTTCTCTGTCCCTTTAAAACTCGATCCAACCCTTTCACTGCTTGCTCTATGATGCCCATGTCCTCTGCAACAACAATCTCCTCACCAAATCATTGATGCCCTCTAACTGCTCCCAATCTGCCAAAGAAACGGAGGACAATCTTCACCCTGCAAATTTTTTCCCCAGGTGCCAAATGTCGGAACACATCCCACTTGAATCTGGACAATGTATCCGCCACCATCTTCCTTACCCCTGGTATGTGATTTCCCGTGAAATTAATATTGCATTTCAAACATATCAACACCAAATACCTGACATAGGCTACAACCTGCGGTGATGATGCAGACATGTTATTCAGTACTTGCACCACACCTTGAATATCAAACCCAAAAAAGGGGGGTGCTTACCCCCCTAATTCTATCCCCCACAGTTGTATTGCCCCTACGATTGGAAAATAAAAAATTCCAGTAACACCAAGCTTTGCACCCATCCTCTTTGAATCCACTCCTGGGCCATTTGCCTGCTCACCATTTGAAATTACACTAGACCATTTGATCTTAATGTCTGACCATTCCCCCCCCAAACCACCTACAAGTCTCCCCGATCAACTAAACTTATATCGTTACGCCCCTGATCCTACCGCATTCTCCAGCCCCTTTGGAACCCGTTACCATGAAATTGGCAAGTAATGTACTATACGTCTCCTCCCCGCTCTCTTCTCCACTAGCTAATGCAAAAAAGTAGGAAGCCTTTCAAAAGGGAGCACGGGATATTGCCCACCCCAATGGGTAAACAGATATCTATGTAAAATTACCCATCGAATTTACACCCCATTAAAAGAAAAACCCCTGGACACAGCGGTACGGCCTGAAGGCTGACTCTAGATCAAGCTTAGCTAACTCTGTCCCCTCGCCAGCTACACCTACCAAATTCACCACCTGATTGAATGATAGCTTACAGAAACATCTTCCTTACTTATTGCCTCTGCAAAGGAACGGCCGCCCCAATGTTTATTTGTATGTATTTTCCTTACATTCCATTGCTCTGTGTATCATGTAGAGTATTGTATTCCCTCTGTATAGCGTAACCTCTGTATTACGATCCAGTCTTTGTATAGTGTACACCCCCCTGTAATTAATGAATTCCTTATGTTTTCACATGCTTCCATCAGCCCCCCCCCCCCAGCAACTAAGGTCACCAGCTCACTGTTATCTGATCCATTGTTCCTAGCTGAGAGTGACTCTATTGTTTCTGCACCTTCCCCCTCTGTGTGTGTGTGTGTGTGTGTGTGTCCCCTTGCAAAATGTAAATAAACGCAGTCTCCATTTTGGGTTGAAAAGAACAAGGATGTTCTGTACATTAGTGCCTGCATTCTCCTCCATCTTATGAGTCCTCAGCCCTGGAATCCTTTACCAATAGTACCAAGCTGCACATGTGAAAGTCTTTAACCCACGTCCACCAATGAAATGGATTTTTGCTTAGTATATTAATCTATAGGCCCGTAGTTAAATCAACCGAACTAACCTAATGACACAGCATTTGCTAACATACCAAATCACTGTTTAGTTGATAAGCCTCTTCAGAAATTATCACAGACACATTGTCAGGAACGTGGGGATGGTACCTGGGTGGCACCTGGATGGCAGGGGTAGGAGCCCAGGATGCAGTGGTCTGCACCGATAAACAAAGGATAAGGGTAGAGGAGGGTGGATGAATATGAGAACTGACCAGTTTGATTGCAGAAGGATGATGGAAATGATGGTTGTAGTAGCAGGAATACTGAGCAGGAATATCAGGTAGCAGATCAGCAACGGTGTTTACTCTTTGTGAGCAAAAGCTGTAATGAACCAGCAATGTGTCATTGAGGGGCAGAGCCCTTTATTTTGTGAGTCACGTGTGTTTGGTGTTAACTCTTACACTGCTGGATGCTGGTTGCAGGGCAGGAACAGGATGGAAGTGAACCACCAGGGGGGGTTTCAGGATGGCTACAGCCAGGGATCCTGACAGTACCTCCCCCTTCAGGTCATGCTCCGAGTGACCAAGGATGGCAGCAGGACTGCCCATGACCAGGCACGGGTCACTCTAGTGGGTGCTGTTTCCAATAGTCGTAGCACCACTGGAGGGCAGAACGAGGGTCAGGAGTGGTAGTAGAGAGTTGGGCACGTGCCTTTCTTTGACGCCGTCGTGCCTTGGCCTTTGTTATCTTAAGGTCAGCAGAAGCATCAGGAAGGAGGGTGCCCATGTATCCAGATGGTACCAAGGTAGGTAGATCAAAACATCCCTGTACCGTATAGGGACATGGATCCGCCGCTCTGTCTCTGCCGCTCCCCTCTGCGAGTCCCTTCACTGGCTCCCCATCCACTGCAGAATTAAGTTCAAAATCCTTATCCTTACCTACAAAACCCTCACTAACTCAGCTCCCCACTACCTGTCCTCACTAATCACCAAATACACCCCAGCCCGCTCCCTAAGGTCAAACAGTGACCTGCGCCTAGCTTCTCCCCGCATCACCTCTTCCCATGATAGACTGCAGGATTTCTCACGCGCAGCCCCCACTCTCTGGAACGCTCTCCCTCGTACTGTCAGACTTTCCCCTAACTTCTCTTCCTTCAAACGCTCCTTAAAACGTTCCTATTTAGGGAAGCCTACCACCAACTCACTGACGCAATCATCAATCACTCTCACCTTACAGTCCTCTCCTCCTGTTTCCAACCCCAACCCTCCCAGATTGTGAGTTCCTACGGGAATAGGGCCCTCATCTCCTCCTGTACTGTTTGTCAAATGTTGTTCAATGTATTGTAACCCTGTCTATACTGTGCTTATTGTACAGCGCTGCGGAATATGCTGGCGCTTTATAAATAAAGAATAATAATAATAATAATAATAAGGGGTCTTGATGAACAGGAGTGTCCTTGGAGCGTCTGGCCTTGGTGACCGAAGGAGACAAGTAGGAGGCAGAGTCACCTTCGAACCTGGTGCCCACATAGGAAGAAGGCATCGGGGTAGGCATCTTCTCCATTTCTCCCAGTTCCCCTTCTAAACCTGATCCATCACTAAGGGAAGGATAGTCGCACAGCCAGGACTTCATGCCCTCGTCCTCTTGCTCTTCCTCGCCACAATCACTTTCTGATACAGAACCATCGCTGGATGAAGAACAGAAGCCTCGCCATGCCTTCAAAGGGGTGTCAGACCCCTGGTGTTGACCTGGGGGTCCCTTTGAGCGTCGGGCCGTCTGTCTCGGTGGGCTCTCCTCAGAGACAGCGATGTCCTCTGGGTCATATTCAGACAGGGAAGAAACCCAGGAAGACAGTGGCGGATCGTGCTGGCTGGGAGTGATGGGAGTTGTAATTGCCATAAGGGAGCTCTTAATCTTCTGGGCTTTCTTCAGCCTGGCCTTCATTACCTGTTTGAAAGGGATCTGTGTCACAGTAGAAACTGGCATGGACATGATCTCCATAGGGGTTGGTAGATCTGTCTCCACAGGTACGGTGGTCTCCAGATCCATGGGAAGGACAGGTTCTATGGGCACAGTGTAATCGGTCTCCATAGGCATTACAGGGTTCGCATACTCCTCTTCTGAACTGACCTCCAGAGACGTCACATGCCTGGATACAGTTCGTCTGGGAACAGGTATAGGTGCATGAATTGTTCGAGGTGCAGGTTTGGGTTCAGGAAATCTCTTGGGGGCCGGTCTGGGTAGGGGTACCGGCTTAGGAACGGCAGGTCTCATAGAAGCAGGTGTATACACAGTGGCTGTAGCAGGCCTGGAAGCCTGGGGCTGCTTCAGAGCTCTACGCACCTGAGCGTGCTTGGAAGTTGCAGCTGGCTTGGAAACCGGTGCTGGCTTGACAAACGCGGATCTGGGGTTTTTTTCTGGGCAATTCGATATCCAGTGTGATCCTGCCCCGCAATACAGGCACAAATTGCTATTTTGTCTCCTGACACGCTCTTCAGGAGACAGGGGACCATGGCGTTTGTTTGGAGGAGCACACACCTTAGTTGAGGTGCCCAGAATATTTTGCAGTAATGTCATCAGGGAATCAGCCAGGTTTTTAAACAGGTCCTGGAAGGTCTTTTTTAGTAACTCCACCATAAAGTGCAGCACTGCGGGCTCATTAGTATTGGGCTGGTTCATTCTGTCAGGAACGTGGGGATGGTACCTGGGTGGCACCTGGATGGCAGGGGTAGGAGCCCAGGATGCAGTGGTCTGCACCGATAAACAAAGGATAAGGGTAGAGGAGGGTGGATGAATATGAGAACTGACCAGGTTGATTGCAGAAGGATGATGGAAATGATGGTTGTAGTAGCAGGAATACTGAACAGGAATATCAGGTAGCAGATCAGCAACGGTGTTTACTCTTTGTGAGCAAAAGCTGTAATGAACCAGCAATGTGTCATTGAGGGGCAGAGCCCTTTATTTTGTGAGTCACGTGTGTTTGGTGTTAACTCTTACACTGCTGGATGCTGGTTGCAGGGCAGGAACAGGATGGAAGTGAACCACCAGGGGGGGTTTCAGGATGGCTACAGATATTCATAAATCTGTTAGAAACGATCTGGATTAATTTAGTTGCACAAATGTAAGCTTAAACAGATTGTGCAGTTACTGCTGCAGCACTTCCTCATTGACAGCAGACCATGTGACTTTTTGAGGCTTAAGATGGCTGCTAGCCATGCGATCACTGATTACCTATGTTTATAAGATCATACAGACTATACCAATAATAAGGTTTGATCAAGTATTACCAAGTGAAGCAAATATCAACGAGCATATTCTAGCTAAAAATGCAAATCACTACAACGGGTAAATTAATGCGTATTTAACCAAATGATTACACACGCATATAGCATATTATCAAAGTAGCGACAAATTCACAGAATTAATACACTTAATACTTATCCACTCCCAGGCTTTCTTACGATGATGGTGCAAGTGGGAAATATGAGGGAGTTGCTGCTCAGGTTTCCTCTATTTCTGAAATAAGTCTCTCCTCTCCCTCAATAGACAAGACAAAGTTACCGTTCTGAAATAATTATTTACGCAACTGTAGCAAGTGAGCAAACTAAAAATTGTACATTACTGCTGTGTCACTTCAAAAATTGCAACAATTAGAATAGTGAACTTAAATACAGTATACAAATTAATTTGTTCATCAACTTATTGCTTAGCCCTTGGGGTTACTCCAACATTATTTTAAAACACCCCAGATTTTGTTCGAATAACCCTGTAAATCATAACCCAAATAAAAGCCCAGCATGTGAAGCTGCTTGATAATCCACTAAAGGTGTTACTCAGTAATGCACATATGGTGCTTTTCTCATTTGGCACACTATAGAGTTATAGTGACTAATGTTCAGTGATTCAGTCTGTTATATCAAGTTCCTATGTGTGATTACAGTCCCTTTGTGTTGTCTCCGTGCGATATGGCTAGGTCCTTGTGGGATCTCCGTGTGCTATGGCTAGGTTGTTGTGTGTTTTCAGTGTGTTATAGCGAGGCTATTCTGTGATTATGGCGTGTTATAGCACAGTGTTTTTTTTAAATTATTTTATTTATTTATTTTAGTGTTATTCTACATTAGTGATTTCAGTGTGTTATAGAGAGGTATTTTTCATGATTTCAGGGTGTATGATAGCTAAATTATTAGCGTGATTTTGTGTGTTATACCAAGGTCCTACGTGTGATTTCACTATGTATAGTGAATTCCTTTTGTGTGTATGGTGAGGGCACAGGCGTGTATAGGGAGGTCATTTGTTTGATTTCACTGTGTTTATATCGGTTGCTTAGTATGATTTTGGCCTGTATGGTGTATGGTGATGGCAAAATGGAGCTAGCTGGCAAAGAAAAGAAAATTAGCTGTAATACACAAAATGTCCCATGCATTCCTTTTACTACCCCTTACTCCCCTCCCCTCTCACTGCTTATCTACCTAGTGTATCCAATCACAAAGAGCCATGCTTAAACCCATAGAACAAAGGCACCCATGCCTGATCTCCTAGACAAAGGGAACTCACTCCCCTTTACCTCTTGCACAATTCAGAGATAATTTTTAAGCCGTCTTCTCTCCTATTCAGTCTGTCTTCCGAACAAAGTAAGGGTTTTTATAAGGCCATCTCTGTATACACAGAGCCAGCTTTGTATACACAAACCATGACCCCCCCACAGATACTGGCAGGCACACCAGGCCCCCCACTCCAAACATGCATATATACATATACACACAAACACCAGCCCCCATGAGGCAGCAGGAGGGGGAGTGCTGCCACCGAGTGTGTGAGCCAGCCCGAAGAACTGTGTGGGGGCCAGAGCAGGGTCCCCCCTCTCCTCTTAGATTGTAAACTCAGGAGCAGGATCCCCTCTCTTCTTAGATTGCAAGCTCAGGAGCAGGGACCCCTCTCCTCTTAGATTGCAAGTAGTGATGGGCCGAACACCCCCAGTTTCGGTTCACTTTCGAACATCGGAAAAAGTTTGAACGCGAACACGATTCGAACATAATGCAAGTCAATGGGGCTCAAAAGTTTTAAAACGAAGGTCCCCTCCAGAGGGCATATATGCAAGATATTGGTCATAAAAGGTGTATGGGGGTCCGGGTACTGCCCTGAGGGACTGGAAACAATGAAAAAAAATAAAAATAAATGTTTTTAACCATTTCACTGCTTAGTGCTGAGCCATTTCACCGCTGTGCGCTGAGCTCATTTTTACCACTTTTGCTCATGTTTAAACGTGATTTGAAGACATGGGAAATGTTTTATCACCAACGAGTAGGAAAAATTACGATCTTAACGCAAACGTTAACGCTCACTTGCGAGAGCGTTAACGTTTGCTGCGGTGTTCACTGCATATTACAATCCAAACGCAAACGGGTTAAGTAACCCGTTTGCGTTTGGTACCTTGCGCTTTTCAGCACGAGGTTACTGTACTTTGTGCTCCCTATCAGTGGCGGAAGTACCAGGGTCGCAGCGGTCGCAGTTGCGACCGGGCCCTGGCATTCCACCACTGGAGGGGGGCCCGGCGCCGCCCGCCAGATTCCGGCAATCAGCGCCAGAATCTGGGAGCTGCGCGCTGGCCGTCCCTCTCCCTGCGAGCGGTCACTGACATGCAGCTTGGCCGCTCACGTGGGATAGGAAGGAACCACCTGACCAGCGCACGATATCCTCTCGCGAGACCTCTGCGCTGATCAAGTGGTTTCCGGCGAGGGGCCAAGACGCATGTTTCCAGCGGCCGCTCGCCAAGGCCAGCAGAGGTAAGAACTGGGGGTCCTTATACCCATGAGCTGGGGGGCCCTTATACCCATGAGCTGGGGGGCATACCCATGAGCTGGGGGACATATCCATGTGAGAGCTGGGGGTGCATATCCATGAGCTGGGGGGCATATCCATGAGCTGGGGGGCATAACCATGTGTGAGCTGGGGGGCATAACCATGTGTGAGCTGGGGGGGCAAATCCATAATCTGGGGGGCAATATCCATGTGTGAGCTGGGGCAAATCCATGAGCTGGGGCAAATCCATGTGTGAGCTTTGGCAAATCCATGTGTGAGCTGGGGCAATATCCATGTGTGAGCTGGGGCAAATCCATGAGCTGGGGCAAATCCATGAGCTGGGGCAGTATGAATATATATATATATATATATAATATATATATATATATATCGGGGGGATATACATGTGAGCTGGGGGCATTTTTATATGGTCTGTTCTTATTGGAAAGGGTCACATGACATTAAAGAAAAGTATCGGTACTCGGTATCGGTGAGTACTTTTAAAAAGTATCGGTACTCGTACTCGGTCTTAAAAAAGTGGTATCGGTGCATCCCTAGGCAATACTATATTTGTTTTATTTTGCAGTGAAAAATAAGTAAAAATACATAGATTTTGGGGGGGGGCCCTTCGTGGATTCTTGCACCGGGGCCCTCAGGTTTCTAGTTACGCCACTGCTCCCTATACTTAACATGGGGAGCACAAAGTGTTAATCTGCGCTGGATTACAAAGTTCCAACGCTGATTAACGTCCAGCTGTGGTTAGCGGAAAGTTAACCACAGCCAGGACTTGGTGTTAACGGATTCGGCTTCTGCAGAATCCGTTAACACCAGGCTAAAAAATAAATAAATTAAATAGGATAGTGAGTACCTCCTGTCCCGTGGCGAGGACCGCGGCTCCAACCGCCTCCTCCATCCGGCGGGAGCAGGGAAAAACTGGGGAAAAAGTCCCCCCAGTCTCTCCCTGTGTATCACTACGTGGACCCAGGGGCAGATCCAGGCACACGTTTCGGGGGGGGGGCATTCTACCAGTTTTGGCCAAGAGCTGGTGTTGGGTTCGCAGTGACAGGTGGATATATTTTCCCCCAGCTCACATGGATATATTTGCCCCTGCTCACATGGATACATTGCCCCCAGCTCACAAGGATATATTGTCCCCAGTAGGGATGCCCAGAAATGAAAATTTGGGACCAAAACCGATACCGAAAATGCACGATGAGCTTGACCGAAAACCGATACCGAAAATAACTTTCTATATATGACTATATATACACACATACTGTGTATACATGTGTCTGGTGTGTGTAATATATATATATATTATATATATATATATATATATCGGGGGGATATACATGTGAGCTGGGGGCATTTTTATATGGTCTGTTCTTATTGGAAAGGGTCACATGACATTAAAGAAAAGTATCGGTACTCGGTATCGGTGAGTACTTTTAAAAAGTATCGGTACTCGTACTCGGTCTTAAAAAAGTGGTATCGGTGCATCCCTAGGCAATACTATATTTGTTTTATTTTGCAGTGAAAAATAAGTAAAAATACATAGATTTTGGGGGGGGGCCCTTCGTGGATTCTTGCACCGGGGCCCTCAGGTTTCTAGTTACGCCACTGCTCCCTATACTTAACATGGGGAGCACAAAGTGTTAATCTGCGCTGGATTACAAAGTTCCAACGCTGATTAACGTCCAGCTGTGGTTAGCGGAAAGTTAACCACAGCCAGGACTTGGTGTTAACGGATTCGGCTTCTGCAGAATCCGTTAACACCAGGCTAAAAAATAAATAAATTAAATAGGATAGTGAGTACCTCCTGTCCCGTGGCGAGGACCGCGGCTCCAACCGCCTCCTCCATCCGGCGGGAGCAGGGAAAAACTGGGGGAAAAAGTCCCCCCAGTCTCTCCCTGTGTATCACTACGTGGACCCAGGGGCAGATCCAGGCACACGTTTCGGGGGGGGGGCATTCTACCAGTTTTGGCCAAGAGCTGGTGTTGGGTTCGCAGTGACAGGTGGATATATTTTCCCCCAGCTCACATGGATATATTTGCCCCTGCTCACATGGATACATTGCCCCCAGCTCACAAGGATATATTGTCCCCAGTAGGGATGCCCAGAAATGAAAATTTGGGACCAAAACCGATACCGAAAATGCACGATGAGCTTGACCGAAAACCGATACCGAAAATAACTTTCTATATATGACTATATATACACACATACTGTGTATACATGTGTCTGGTGTGTGTAATATATATATATATATATATATATATAATGCTTTCAAATGAAAATTTTGGAACGAAACCGAAAATGACTTTTCCCCTACAATTTATTTTAAGATTTTAAGTTTTTTTTGTATAACTGTATTAATACTAGACTTTATTAAATTAATATCATGAATTTAAATTAATCCACATTAAAATTTTTAAGATATTTTTGTCCTATTTTGGTGGTTATTTTGTACCAAGTGCTTACATTCATGTGTAACATTTTTAGACACACAGTTACACACACGCACACACACATTTTATAGTTGCAGAAGACATTTACACATCCCAACAATTCAGAGAACTCTAAATTGCTGGGATGTGTAAAGGTCTTCTGCAACTATAAAGTCTATTTGTTGAGTGGAGGCTTTTAATCAAATTTTTTTGCCCTCCAACACAACTATAAGTAGATATAGATCTATAATGGCTCAGATGGTCAGGGTCAGATGAGCGCATTTTGTACGGACTGTGCAGTACGGACGTACTTTCTGACTGACAACAAGGTAGTGGCCACACAGTCCGTTTTTTTCACTGACGTATTTTTTGACTGATGTAGCAGGGAAAATAAATTAAAATGCAATACCAATTTGTCCGTCAAAAATGCTGGACGTATAAATGCAGTCCCTCGGACCATATTCCATCACTCACACACAAAGCTATGCGGACGTTGCGGACGTGGCACACGCCGCACCTCTGTTCTTGCAGTATTACGTTCTTGTCTAACCTGCATCCGTTTGCCACATCCGTCATGCGTCCGCACTTCTGTGCGGACGTACTTAGTGTGTGGGGCTCCATTTAACACAATTGTATGCTATCACGGACGTACTTATGTGCGGTAACACGGACGTGAACACTGTGCTCGTCTGACACGAGCCTAAACATCAGTCTAGAAATAAGAAGCCTGTATTCTTGGCGCCACTTAGAAGTGGTTTTAACAACCGGTATTGATCATTGAGTGTCTTTCACAGAAGATAAGTCTTTATGCCAGATCAGCAGCTGTCACTATCCGGTGGTGGTATATCCAGACCCACCCAAATGATAAGTACAATAAAAACAGTAGAATGGATAGGATTAGCGCTTCCTCCGACTGTGGTGTCCCCTTCTACTCTGTGCACTTCTACTGTCCACCTCAAAAATAAAAAGCTGCCATAGCGTAGTAGGTTTGAGGAAATAATAACGAAGTAAGAAGTAAGGGAATACACTCACATTTTGTTGTGTCTAAATCAGACACCGGATTTGTCCAGCAGTCGGTAGCATTAGAAGGAGTACCGGATCTCCCGTGCAGCATAAAGGAACCTGATTGCTCCAATGAATATCAGGATGCTGGTAAAGGTTATAAGGCCAATTTATTAAAATAAATAAAATACACAAAAATAATTTATTTAATAATAACAATAATAATAATAATAACAAAATGTGAGTGTATTCCCTTACTTCTTACTTCGTTATTACTTCCTCAAACCTACTACGCTATGGCAGCTTTTTATTTTTGAGGTGGACAGTAGAAGTGCACGGAGAAGAAGGGGACACCACAGTCGGAGGAAGCGCTAATCCTATCCATTCTACTGTTTTTACTAAACATCAGTCTGTTTCTCTTAATCTATTATTTTTTTAAAGTGCAGAAAAACATTCCATTAACTTTTTGGAGGCATGGATGTAAGCTCCCACATTAACCCCTCCCCCCTCTTGTCCTCGGAGCAGACACCGCTGGCAGGAGGTCAGTGATAAATCACTTGTTCCTTGTCACTGAGAGGCCAGAGGTTACTGCGTGCACTGATACTGTGGATCAAGCAGTTAACCCTTTGTGTGCAGAAATAAATATATGTAGCAGCTCCTGCCTCTCTCCAATTACAATTATCTCCAGCTAAGCAGCATTGAAAGAGTCAGCTGGGATCATCATTTTCGGTTGACTATTTCGGCTGGTGTTTTGCTTTCGGGCTGAAACCGATAACCCCATTATCGGCAGAATCCATCGGTGGCCGAAATTACGGTGCATCCCTGGTCCCCAGTTCAAATGGATATATTGGCCCCCAGCTCTCACCTCCTCTGCTGCCAGGCCCCTCCGCAGCCGCTCCGAGTACCCGCCGGCCGTTCTTCTCCCTTCGAGCGGCCGCCTGCATGCAGCTTGGCCGCTCGCCGGGAACCATCTGACCAGCGCAGCCGCGTTCTCACGAGATCGCAGAGTTCACATGAACTCTGCGATCTCGTGTGCTGGTCAGGTGGTTCCCATCCCAGGCGAGCGGCCAAGCTGCATGCCGGCCGTGGCGGCCGCTCGTAGGGAGAATAGTGATTTTCTCAGGGGGGGCGGCAATTGCAAGATCCGGCTGGTCATGTGACCGTCAGGGGGGAACTCAATTAAGTCCTATGGACTCCATTGAGTGGATGCTCGTGGCTGCGCTCAGCGCTGCCGCGAGCATCCAGGATTTTTACGCGTGTAACAATGCAGGCAGCATTTTTTGTGCCTGCATTGTAATCCAGCGTTAAAACACAGGCGCAAGCGGGAAAACTGCGGGTGCAGTGTTTCCTCCCTTGCATCCGCGTTTTAATGCTGAGAACGTAATTTAGCCCAAGGTGTGGGAATAGTTTTAGCAACAAGGTGTGGGAAATGTTTAATCCCATAGACTTCAATGTTAAAAAAGGTGTGGGAAATGTTTTAGCAACAAGGTGTGGGTAATTTTTAATCCCATAGGCTTCAATGTTAAAAATATTCCCATTTTAATTGAATATCTAATAAACTGTTGCTTAGAATATTTTGCAGTAAAGAGTCTCTTTATTTTTAGATTTTTTTAGGATCTTTTAAGCATTTTTTTTTTAACTTTTCTCGAACGGCCCGAAAAGTTCGGAATTCGCAAGCTTTCGAACGGCTGATGTTCGAATCGAACTTCGAACGGATTCAAACCGGCAGCCCATCCCTATTTGCAAGCTCTGGAGCAGGGTCCCCTCTCCACTTAAATTGTAAGCACTGGAGCAAGGGTCCTCTCTCCTCTAAGATGGTAAGCTCTTGAGCAGGGTCCCCTCTCCTCTTAGATTGTAAGCTCTGGAGCAGGGTCCTCATCCGCACTGCCCAGACAAGACCCTGTCTAGAGTGCCTGTATACTGCCAATATTGCCCTGGCCTATACCTCATGCAAACTCTGTGAGCTTAACACAGGCCCCCCACCAGATTACTACTAATCATTTTGTATCCCTCTTCCCCAGATAAACTAGACCTCAGATCAGGGGCCTCTCATAAAGACACTGGCATCAAGCTTAATAAAAATGTATTTATTTGAAAATACCGTAGATACTCGAGTATAACGCGACCCGAATAGAACGCGATGGATAGAGAATTATTGTGGAAATGAGAGAGTACTCAAGACCCGAATATAACGCGAACAGCAAAATTATAGAAGTATACTGTACCGGTAAACAATTACAATTCTTCAAGCTTCTCTTAACACAGTCAGGCTACTCCTCAGGCCAGGGTGCTCTGCTCTAGAATGATTGTAGTTGTTATCAAATATGAAGCCCCGCCGGCCACCCATCTTCTTTACTTCCAATAAGATGGCTGGCAGAGCGAGGTGACCAACATTGTGAATCATTCACCGATGGCCTGTACACCTGGAGGTGTTGTTTTCTCACCTTCAGCTCCAGCAGACAGGCTCCACCACTGCATCGTGGAATGAGGGTGCATGCTCGGTTTTATGCCTATCTTGAATCCGAGGGTGCCCTCTGACCGTGATGGATCCCACCTCTCCCGTATCTTGGAGTTCCGGAAGTGTTTGCGGACGTCAGGGATCCCACATTCAATTCAGGGAGACTATCGGAACTTCTGGGAGACTTGGGATCCATTAGCAAGTCAAGTTTTTTTTACATGTAAAGCAGATGTCTCGAATATAACACGACCTCTCCAATTTTAAGGTAAATTTTTGTCACCAAATTCTAGCGGTATACTCGAGTATCTACAGTAATCACCTTTTTTCTTGTGTCCAGTATCCCAGCCTGCGACCCATAGCAGCAACTGCACCTGCATCTCAGCCTGGTCTATCCCAGCCTGCAAAGTGAGTGGGAGCACGTGGTGGATTGGAGGTGGAGTGGGGATGAGACTCGTGCAGCCTAGTGGAGAGCCAAGGAACTGCAGCAGTGAATAAATTATCATAATTTAAGCCTGTGGATCCGGGGGGGCAAGTGCCCCCCTTGCCCCATCCTGCAGATGCCCATGCTTGTGGTGGATGGCTCTCCTTTAAAATCAGGGGTTTTAGACAAGGAGACTACCCTTCTACAGATGGTGGTCACTGGGCAGTAGCTCCCATAGAGAAGTTTTTTTTTAATCTGGTACACCATTGTCTCCAGTTATTCTTGGGCTCACCTGACTTTGCCAACATAGTCCCCTTATCAACTGGTCCACTGGTATAGTTCCTCAGGATTCTGCAGACACCATTGTCTGCCCCAATAATGCTTCTGTCCCTTAACAGCATCCTAGACCATGATATGCGACATGCCCATGTTTCTGTTATGTTCCCCCAGCCAGGTCCCCTGGTGCTGTGAGCTCTTCTCAGCCTTCATGGTTTATAGGGTTAATCTGTTGGCTCTTCGCCCCTGGAGTCTCAGCGTCTGACCAGACCTGGGGTCACATGACCTGCACTACCCTATTTAACTGCCTATCAGTGCAATGGTTCCCTGATCCAGTATAGATCTCCATTGGTGAGCTCATGATTTCTGTATTTTGCATCCTGATATCTTGGTTTATGATTCCTGGCTCTTATTCTGACGATTCTTGTGATTTACCCCTGGTACCGTGTATGTGATATATTGGTTCATGACTCCTGGCTTGGTATACTGACTATTCTCTCGCTTGATCCAATTCGTGTTTTGTTTGTGTGGTATTCAGGTTTCTGGTTTATGTTTGTAATACACTACAGTCTCTGTTGTCTGTTATTCTGGTGTAAGACCTAATTGCAAGGTATCTAGCTGTTTGTGCTGGTCGCAGCATAACGTCGAGTTATTATTATTATTATTATTCTTTATTTATAAAGCGCCAGTATATTCCGCAGCGCTGTACAATAAGCACAGTATAGACAGGGTTACAATACATTGAACAACATTTGACAAACAGTACAGGAGGAGATGAGGGCCCTATTCCCGTAGGAACTCACAATCTAGGAGGGTTGGGGTTGGAAACAGGAGGAGAGGACTGTAAGGTGAGAGTGATTGATGGTTGTGTCAGTGAGTTGGGTGGTATGGTGAGTGTCAGTGAGTGTCAGTGAGTTGGGTGAGTTCTATGTAAGTCCTGCCCTGCATGCTGTAGACTATATTTCTGTAAAGTCTGTTCTGGTTCATGTTTTCTGTATGTGTGTATCTAGTGCAGCAGTTCATAGTTCTGGTTTATAGAGACCACCTCAAGGATCTCTTGTTCCATTGCTGCTATATATTCCTTGTCAAGTCTGGTTTAACCCCGTTATTTCTTTGTGTATGTTTTCTCGTGCTCACTCCCACCCTGGACTCTGTATAGTTAGAAGGCCATCCAAGGACCTTTTCCCAGTGCAGGCTTTCCTCATGTGTCTTGTCTGGTTCTGTTTAATCCTGTGTTCAGGGTTCTGCAGTATGAAGAGAGAAACATACCTGCCTAAAGGGCTTAATACACTCAGCAGCGAGGACCCCCCCTTTGGCTCCTGAGGGGGGCCATCATAACAGTTTCTCTGTCTCAAGTCTATCACGACCACCAGGATGTGTTCAATGAAAAGGGGGTTGGAGTCACTTCCTCCCCATAGGGAATATGACTGTCCCATTGACCGGATTCCTGGATCAGCCATACCCTTTGATCGGATCTATTCCCTTTCCATGCCCTACTTAGCTGTTCTCAACTATATACAGGTGAACCTAAAAAAAAAGGAATACATCTGCCCCTCTACTTCTCCAGCAGGTGCCAGAGCCTTTTTTGTTGGTAAAAAAGATGGCGGCTTACGACCGTGCGTCAATTATAGGGACCTGAATAGAATCACCATAAAAAGCAGGTATCCCTTGAATCTCATTCGAACGCTTCTTGAATGGTTGCAGACAGCGAAAGTATTCACCAAAACAGACTTCAGAGGGGTCTATAATCTAGTTTGCATACGTGAGGGCGATGAATGGAAGGCCGCCTTTCGCACACGGACACTTTGAATACGTGGTCATGACATATGAGTTGTGCAATGCCCCAGCAACGTTTCAACATCTGCTGAATGATATATTCCAGGATCTTTTGGACAGATTTTTATAAAAAAACTCAGAGTGAAGAAGATAGGCAAACCTATAAAATTAGGCAGAAAGAGGCAAAGCAATTTATAAGAGCTTCCAAAGCACACGCAGAAGAGAAAATAGCTCAGTCAGTAAAAAAGGGGGACAAAACATTTTTTAGATACATAAACGAGAAAAGAAAAGTAAAACAAGGATTAGTTAGATTAAAAACAAAGGAAGGAAGGTATGTAGAAGAGGATAAAAGTCTCGCTGACTGCCTCAATGAATATTTTTGTTCAGTCTTTGCAGAAGAAAAGGAAGGAAAGGGACCTCAGTTAGGAGAGAACACTAAAGAGACATTTACATATGAGTTTACAGAGGAGGAGGTTCTAAAGCAGCTGTCTAAAGTAAAGACAAATAAGTCAATGGGGCCTGATGGGATCCACCCTAAATTATTAAAAGAGATCAGTGATGTAATAGCAAAACCATTAACGGGAGTCGTCCCAGAAGACTGGAAATTAGCAAATGTTGTGCCCATTTACAAGAAGGGTAGTAGGGAGGAATCGGGGAACTATAGGCCAGTTAGTCTTACGTCAGTAGTGGGGAAATTAATGGAAACCATGTTAAAGGAAAGGATTGTTGAACATCTAAAAACACATAGATTACAGGATCAGAAACAACATGGGTTTACCTCAGGGAGATCATGCCAAACTAATCTTATTGATTTTTTTGATTGGGTAACAAAAATAATAGACACAGGTGGTGCAGTAGACATTGCTTATTTAGATTTCAGTAAGGCTTTTGATACTGTTCCGCATAGAAGGCTTATCAATAAATTGCAATCTTTGATCTTGGATTCCAATATTGTTGACTGGATTAGGCAGTGGCTGAGTGACAGACAACAGAGGGTTGTGGTAAATGGAGTTTATTCGGCGCAAGGTCTTGTTACCAGTGGGGTACCTCAGGGGTCAGTACTTGGACCCATTCTCTTTAATATTTTTATTAGTGATATTGCAGAAGGTATTAATGGAAAAGTATGTCTTTTTGCTGATGACACAAAGATTTGCAACAGGGTTGACGTTCCTGGAGGGATCAGCCAAATGACAAATGATTTAGGTAAACTAAAAAAATGGTCGGAGTTGTGGCAATTGAGTTTTAATGTGGATAAGTGCAAGATAATGCACCTGGGACGTAAAAACCCAAGGGCTGAATATAGAATATTTGATACAGTCCTAACCTCAACATCTGAGGAAAGGGATTTAGGGGTCATTATTTCAGAGGATCTAAGGGTAAGTAGTCAATGTAATAGAGCAGCAGGAAATGCTAGCAGAATGCTTGGTTGTGTAGGGAGAGGTATTAGCAGTAGGAAAAGGGAAGTGCTCATGCCACTGTACAGAGCACTGGTGAGACCTCACTTGGAGTACTGTGTGCAGTACTGGAGACCGTATCTCCAGAAGGATATAGACATCTTAGAGAGAGTTCAGAGAAGGGCTACTAAAATGGTGTACGGCTTGAAGGAGAAAAGTTACCAGGAAAGGCTTAATGATCTTAACATGTACAGCTTGGAAAAAAGACGAGACAGAGGAGATATAATAGAAACATTTAAATACGTAAAGGGAATCCACAAGGTAGAGGAAGGGAGTATATTTAAAAGGAAACAAAATAGCAAAACAAGAGGACATAGTCTTAGATTAGAGGGGCAAAGGTTTAAAAGTAACATCATTATTTTACTGAGAGGGTGGTGGTGAGAGGGTGGTGGATACATGGAACAGCCTTCCAGTAGAAGTGGTAGAGGCCAAACAGTAATTGAATTTAAGCAAGCATGGGATAGGCATAAGGCTATCCTAAACAAAAGATAAATCCAGGTAAAGTATCCATGTAATTGGGCAGACTAGATGGGCCGAAAGGTTCTTATCTGCCGACTTTTTTCTATGTTTCTGTTTCTATGCCTTGTAGTCTATCTAGTTGACATTCTGATTTATTCAACATCCTTAAAAGAGCAAAGGACTCACAAGCATGAAGTCTTTTCCCGCCTCCGTGGTCACAATCTATATGCTAAATTGGATAAATGTGTTTGAAAGTCAACGTATACCTTTTCTAGGATTCATTCTCTCACCCGGAAAAGTAAAAATGGACCCCATCAAGATCGCAGCCATAACTTCCTGGCCAGCACCCACCAACAAAAAAGAAATACATTGATTTCTGGGTTTTGTTAATATTTACAGAAAATTCATTTGAAATTTCTCCGAATACATCCCCTCACCGGAAAAAATATCAAGTTCACATGGTGTCACGTATCCCTCTATATATATATCACAGCGCAAATCCCTATAGGCAGTCCCTATCCACCCTCCGATCCTTATGTGGTCGGTAATCTGGCTACCTCTAGAGACACACACAATCACATAGCTATATATAGCTCTTATGAGGAATACACAGGATAGGGTTAAACGGAGGCAGCCCAGATATATATAAAAAGCAACACAGAAAATATCAGAATTGCTAGACACTGGCACCCAAAGGGTGGTAGCAGAATCACTTAAAGATAAAGTTGTCAGGAAACGCCAAAAACTGGTACACAGCGGTGGTTCTCATACAAGCCAAATCACTTAGAATGGTCAGGGATAGCCAACACTGTACACAGGGGAGGTTCTCATACAAGCCGAGTCAAAACAGTTGAACAGAACAAATGCACAATGAGTCATTAAATCGCACAGCGAATTACTCAGCACCGAGGGAATGAACTCCACGACCGCGATGAGCCGGATCACGCTGCTTTTAAAACACGGTGGGTGCGCGTCATCATACCGTGCCCCGCCTCCTGGCCATCCACGTGAGCCTCAGAAGCTGGCGCAACTACTGGCACGTGGCTGGTCGATGGCACCGCCGGGTGCTGGGGCCCCCTCTGAGCCCCAGACGTGACATGACCCCCCCTCACGGGCGGCCACCAGGATCAGCGGGGTGAGAGACATGAAACCGGCATACCAAATGGGATTCATGAATTTCTCCAGCTGGCAACCATGCCCAGTCCTCGGGGCCATACCCCACCCAGTCGACCAGGTACTGCAGGACACCTCTGGAGATACGCGTGTCAAGAATGGCACTAACCACGTACTCCTCACCATCCTCCTCAGATTGAATGGGAGGAGGGGGAGTATGGACCCTGGTGTACCTATTACATATGAGGGGTTTAAGAACACTAACATGGAAAACGTTATGGATACGCAGATGAGGAGGTAGCGCCAATGCGTAGGAGACCGGGTTCACCTTGCGCAAGATCTTATACAGACCTATGAACCTGGGAGTCATTTTCATAGAGAGAACCAAAAGTTTAATGTGACGTGTAAAAAGCCATACTTTGTCCCCGACAGTATATACAGGTGCTTGCCTCCTATGCCTGTCGGCTTTTTCTTTTTTAACTTTATTCTCGATGGCAACTTTGACCTTATCCCACGTTTCTTTTAATGAGATCAGATGCTCATCCAGAGCAGGCAAGGCGGTCGTTTGAAAGCGAGATGGGAGCACTGGAGGGTCGAATCCATACACTGTATGAAAGGGGGAATGACCCATTGTCTCGCTAACAGAGTTGTTCAATGAGTACTCGGCCAATGGCAAAAGGTCAGACCATTCATTTTGTTTTTCCAGACACAAAACGTCTTCAGTATTGTTCCAGGTTAATTGCCCTCTCAGCTGCCCCATTCGTTTGTGGATAATAGGCAGAAGAGAAGGTCAGTGTTATTCCCAGATTCTCACAGAACCCTCTCCAGAATTTCGATACAAACTGAGTACTTCTGTCTGGGACAATTCCCAATGGAATCCCATGAAGCCTGACTACCTCTTTTATAAAGATTGGGACCAATTCCGCTGCCGAAGGTAATTTGGGCAGAGGCACGTAATGACCCATTTTGGAGGATCTGGCTGCCACTGTAAGTATCACCGAATTACCTTTGGATGGGGGTAACTCCACAATAAAAGCCATGGACAAGTGTGCCCACGGCCTTTCAGGGACGGGCAGAGGTTGGAGTAACCCTACTGGTAGGGATTTTGGATTTTTAATTTCTACTGCATACCTCACAAGTAGAAATATACTCACAAACGTCTTTTCGCATGGTAGGCCACCAAAATATTTTACCTATAATAGCAATGGTTTTTGTTACCCCAATATGCCTAGATGGTTTAATATCATGATATGTAGCCATAACGTGTACTGTCTCTTCCATAGGAACAAAGTCTACCAGGTGGCTTATCGCCAGGGGCAGTATCCTGAACAACCTGAAGCCTCTCCAGCAGAGGAGATGAAACAGTCATCATGGTGGTACCGATAATTCTCTAATGAGGGACAATAGGACTCTGATCAAAAACATGAGTTTCATATGTATCGTATTGCCTGGATAAGGCATCAGCCTTGACATTTTTAGACTCGGGTCTGTATGTGAGTACATAGTTAACGCTAGATAGAAGCAGAGACCATCTAGCCTGTATTGCATTAAGACGTTTGGCGTCACCGATATACACCAGATTCTTATCCTAACATATGGTTTAAAAAATGAAATACCTTTTATTCTGTTGTTGGCGGACTGGACCCCTGTTTTTTGGTGCAGCAGCAGCAAGCGATCCAGGTGGAAGAATTCCATCATGGTGACATCCTGGGCCTCCTAAAAGACCCATAGGAGGGTAACGTTTACATGCGCTTATTCACTTATTTTCCTGTGAATGCGTGTCATGATACACCACTGTTTTAACAATATAAGGCTATGATTCTTCATTTTCTGTATTGCCCTGTGTAGATCTCGGTACATTTTCACTTACGTCTACTGCAACCCCTTGTAATTCCAGAAACTCCATGATCTGCCATATCAGTGGACTTCATTGTGGACCTAGCCCCTTGCAAGGTAATACCAACATTAAGGTGGTTGTGGATAGGTATATCAAGATCGTTCCTTTTGTTCCTGTCTCAGGCTTTCCCTCTGCATACTGGGAACACCCCGCAAAACCTGCCATTTTGGAGATGCTCTGACCTGGTCATCTAGCCATCAATATTTGGCCTTTGTCAAAGTCACTCAGATCTTTTCATGTGCCCAATTTCTGCTTCCAACACATCAAATTAAAAAATTGACTGTTCGCTTGCAGCTCTTTATATCCCACACCTTGAGGGCTGCCATCGTACTAATAAAATCAAAGTTATTCACGTCACTTGTAAATGGTTTTAATGTCGTGGTTGATCAGTGTATATGTTATGTATAATCCCATCCTCTGACTAATGATGCAGACGATTACAACATTTCATCTATTTGGTACATATATACACAAAAAGGCAGTTTTGCCTGCTGTTCCCTACCTGGTTGGCTGCGTAAACCAGAAGTATCCAGCCCACTTCGGGCTATATTACATTCATCACTCTAAAATGGGGACGCTAAGGATAAAAACCTACGCCTGCAGGTTTCTAATTAGCGCCCCATTTTAGCATATTACGGTGTAGGCGCTAAACGAGCAGCCTGCACCGTCACATGGCGCTAAGCTTCAGGATGTTCGCGGCAGCGTTAAGCACCGCTGCGAGCATCCCCTCCATGGAATTCATAGGACCTGCAGGATGGATCTTGCCTCGCATAGTTTACTTTATAATTGAAAAATATTACTGTTCGAAAGAAAAGGTAAATATTTATTATTTTATTTATTTTACTTAAAACCTGGTCATGTTTGGTATCATTGGAAAGGCCATGCTCTGGTATTTCCAGTGATACCTCACTTGACCCTTTCTTGGGCCTATTCTCAGGTCCATGATGTCCTCTGCCAGGTTACAGCATGCCCACCGGATTTTGTCCCGGCCCCTATGTCTACACCACACCTAGTTGCCATTGGAGGATTATAAACGCTTGCTTGATATACGGATATTAAACACTACTAAAGCGATCATTCCCGACACTGGCAGGCCATGGTCACACGATCAAAGACCTAATCTCCCGAGCGGATAAAACGACAGCCCAACACCTCCGCCGATGGTTTTACTGTCCTGCTGCGATACCTCACCCATAAATCTTATCAGGTTCTCCTCCTTCCCAGTTCTTTAGATGCGTTTGCCTTCATTGGCACACTGATATCTATCACCCCACACATGCAAACTGCTCCCCTTTACTTCTCTATTGCAATCTAGTCTGGATTGAGAGGTTTTCAAATGCTTCCTGCTCTCACTTCCCCTCCCCCTTTCCACTTCCCCCTTGACAACACATGACTTATTTTAATATATGATGTACATGCATACTGATGACCCTTAATTCATGTTCTGTTTGTCTATATTGTTTTTGAAACTGAATGTTTGGTGAGCTGTGACTCACAGTCTTGTTACACGGCTTCTGTTTGCTCTGAAACATTTAATAAAATACATTTTACAATAAAAAAAAGAAAAAGAATACACAGAAGGAGACAGCAGCAAAATAGTTACTTGGCTGGGAACGCTACAAAATATACAAATATACCCAAAAAGCAGTTTCGCGCACTGTTCCCTACCTGGGAGGTTGTGTAAACCAGAGGTATCCAGCCCACTTCATGTATAGAACATAAAAAGAAAAAAGATTGTCATTTGCACAACTTTTGGTTTCATTAGGTTGGGACCCACCTTGAAAAAGGTTGCCGTGATGTGGCAGGTGCGCTTAGCACTTCAATGGCCATTCAAGTAAACTAAAGTCTGTTTTGTTTAGCATGGAGCCACAGGAATTAGCACAAATTACCTTTTTTCTTGTTATATTTGAAAAATACTGCGATGGCATCCCCCTCTATCATGCACAGGCATTGGCTTTTGCGCGGTGTCAGATTTTAAACGCAGAATTTGTGGGTTTATTTCTGTCTTCTTTCCAAAGGAGTAGGACAAAGCACCTCTGGTATTTATAACCCCTTATCTGATCTGCTCTCTGGGAATGATGGCTAGATGGAATGATGAACCAATCCATACTTCACGAAACCAACACAATCATCATACACACAGGTACGAACAACATTCAGACAGAACAGAAAGGCATTGCAGACAAACTGTCACAACTAACAGACACTGCACAGCAAAATCCCCCACTCCAAAATAATCCTATCCTGTCTACTTCCGAGGAAGGACATATCGAACCACATCATCAGAACATCAACACAGAACTGGCAGCTAAAACTAGCTCAAAGCCCAACATTCATCTGGCCCAACACCCTTCCATAACCCTGAACACCTCTACGATAACAAAACACTCAAAAAACAAGGGGTGAGTCACCTGGCAAGAGAATTTAAAGACATTGTACTGAACAGAACCCATATCCCCGAACCTGGCACAAACCAAACCCAAACTAACACAACAACAACCACCAAAGACGACCTCAAACCGCACCGCACCAAGACAGAACACCACATTTAAACCAAGAACAGGACAAAACAGATGGCAGGAATGGCAGAAACCACCCGCCCCGAGATGGACATCAAGACCTCCACAGAACAGAGACTTGGAGGAGATACGGACCCTCCTCGGCACACTATACAACAAATTAATGTGAATTGATCTCATAATGAACTACAATGACAACCATCCACAACCTGGTTGTCCCATGTAATTTTGCTCATTACAAGGTATAACAACATAAAATGACATCACTAACAATCAGTAGCTGGAACATTCAGGGTCTGAATGCTTCAGCCTTTGGATCCAAAGTAAACGATCCAGACTTCAAACATAGACTGCACAACGTGGACATACAAATCCTGCTGGAAACATTGGAGCCGGGCACAGGATGACCCACAAACACCTGTGGGCTACAGAGAATTTTCCGTGCCCGCCCAGAAGGATAAAAGCATCAAACAGGGTCGCCATTCAGGAGGAATATTAATCTGGTATAAGGAGGAGCTACACGAGAACATCAAAGCAATCAAGAAAGGAGACAGCCACATCTGGATAAAAATAAGTAGCTCCGTCCTCACCTCTCAGTCAGACATCTTCCTATGTGCAGCTTACATTGCACCACCAGAGTCTCCATACTCCAAAACAGACACCTATGAGGTGGTACAGAGTGAGGCCTCCACACTTCCAGTCCCTAGGACACGTGCTTCTCTATGGAGACCTCAACGCCAGGACAGGAAGAGAAAAGGACTATGTGATCTCAGATGGGAACACATACATTTTGGGAGCGCAAACTACTGTCAGGAGTCAATACAGGTGCAAAGAAACAGCTATGACAATACAACCAACAAGAGTGGAAGAAAATTGCTGAATTTGTGTGTCGGAGTCTTGGACTTTACATCCTTAATGGCCGCACCAAGGGGACTCTCTGGGAAGGTATACATTAAGCTCCATGTAGGAAACAGTGTGGTCGACTATGCAATCACGGATATGAACTCCACTCACATCAACGCCTTCACCGTCACCCCCACAAACACACCTGTCAGACCACAGCCAACTACTGCTTTATATTAAATCCTCAAAACAAACCATCCTCAAAACCCATCAGAGCGGACTGTACAACCTCCCACCATCGTTCAAATGGACCAGACACTCTACCATAGCCTACAGAGAGGTCATCAACAGACCCGACATCAAAGATCAGCTAACAGTCTTTCAAAACCATACCTATGTACTAAGTCCCCAGGGGGTGAACCAAGCAGCAAAGACCTCCACAGCATACTACACACCATCACAGAGACCTCCAACATTAAAAAAGTCACTTCAAGAAATCATCCAATAAACAACCCAATAAATGGTTTGACAAAGAATGCAGAACACTAAGAAACAACCTACGAACAGTCTTCAAATAAAAAACACAGAGACCCCGACAACATTGACCTGAGGATCACACATGGTGTCCTGCAGAAAACTATAAACAAAATCCTCAAAAAGAAAAAACAAAACCTCATCTCCCAAAAACCTTCAACAACTGGAAAGAGGCTCTTCAGGATAACTCTTTCTGGGAAACCTGGAGTCAAATCGGCTCAGGATCCAAGAAAAAACACCCTCCACATCCAAAATGGCAACATCTGTCTCAACTACTTCAAGAGCCTGTACAAAGACATTCCCAAAGAGGAGCTAACTGGGAACAGGAACACATCATCAGAAGACTACATGAACTGGAGGAAAAAAAATCAAGGATTTCCCAAAACCCGTTAGATACACCCATTACACCCCAAGAAGTAGCAGAAAAAATTCAAGATCTGCGAAGTAAAAAAGCCAGTGGGATGGATGGAATTCTTCCAGAGATGATTAAACACGGCTCTCCAGAAGTACACACCGCAATATGTAAAGTTTTCAACCTGGTCCTGAGCGTTGGATTCTACCCTCAAGTATGGAACCAAGGCCTCATAACACACCTATCCATAAGAGTGGAGACCAATATGATCCAGCCAACTACAGAGGGATATGTTCAGCAGCACACTGGGGAAAACTGTTCAATAGCATCCAGAACAAAAGAATCCTCAGCTTCCTGAACACAGCATAACGTCCTCAACAGAAGCCAAGCAGATTCATGCCAAACCATCGCACTACAGATCACATCTACACCCTGCACAGGTCATCAAGGACCATGTCCACAATACAAAACATGGGAAAATATTTGCTTGCTTTGTGGACTTTAAGAAGCCTTTGACTCAGTGTGGCACCCAGGCCTTTTCCTCAAACTACTGGAGAGTGGAATAGGAGGGAAAACATATGACGTCATCAAGAGCTCATATAATGAGAACTTCTGCAGCATAAAGGTGAATGGGAAGAGAACAGAGTACTTCCGGCAGGCTTGTGGAGTCAGACAAGGCTGCAGCCTAAGTCCAACCCTCTTTAACATCTACATCAATGGACTGGCTGAAGCTCTAGAATCCTCCTCAGCACCAGGACTAACTCTACATGACACCGAGGTGAAGTTCCTGTTGTATGCAGATGACCTCCTATTACTGTCACCAACAGAGAGAGGTCTACAAGACAGCCTGGAAGTGCTGGAAAAATACAGTGCGGCATGGGCACTACCCATCAACCAAAAGAAAACAAAGGTCATGGTTTTCCAAAGGAAGAACGCAAAAACCAAGAGTTCCTGTTTCACACTTAATGACTGCACTCTTGATGAAGCCAACAGCTACACATACCTCGGCCTAGAAACAAACCGATCAGAAGTTTCAAACCAGCCATAGAGGCCCTAAGAGACAAGGCGCGTAGAACCTTATGCCATCAGGAGAAACCTCTACAAACTAAAACCGCCTGTAAGAGTCTGGCTTAAAATCTTTGATAGTGTCATCACTCCAATCCTCCTTTATGGCAGTGAAGTATGGGGCCCATCACCTACCCTGACCAACCCAAATGGGACACCAGCCCAACAGAAATATTCCATCTGGAATTCTGCAAGCACCTCCTCCAAGTCCATCGGAGCACCTCTAACAATGCTTGCCGGGCCGAGCTGGGCAGACTCCCCTTACTTCTTGCAGTACAGAAGAGGGCGCTATCATACTGGGACCATCTAAACATCAGCAGCCTCAACTCATACCACCATAAAGCCCTACTGGCCAACAAGGACCATCCAAAACCATGTGGGCTGCAACAACTCATATCCACCCTGATCATCCAAAACCCCCATGAAGGCAACCTGACAAAATATCAAAATAAAGGCCCTAATTAACGATTCCAGGGAAAACTATATCAGAGAATGGAGACATGATATAGCAAACTCCAAGAAACTCACCATTTACCAATCCTTACAGAGGGAATACAAACTGGCCCCATACCTGGAGGTACTACAAGACCCCAAGGACAGACAGATCCTGAGCCGGTACAGACTGAGCGCCCACAGCCTGGAAATTGAATCAGGGCGGCATAGACAGACCTACAAGTCCAGGGAGAATAGACTGTGCCAGCATTGTGACCAGGAGGCCCTGGAAGATGAGGTCCACTTCCTCCTACAGTGCCCCAAGTACTCAGCACTGAGGGAAACTCACTTCCAGAGACTCTCCGCTCTCATCCCGGACTTCACCTCTATAGAAGAGACGAGGAAACTCCACATCATATTGGGAGAAGAGGAGCCGGCGGTGAAAATATCTGCCCAATACGTCGCAGAATGTCACAGACTGAGAGGAACATGAGAGATCCTGGACTTATAAATCCCCAACACGGACTCGCCCCCATCCCCCTTCACATTATCCCTTACCCCTGATAATGTCCATGGACTTGCCCATTCCCCCCCATATATATGTCCCACTACCCCCCTCCTCCCCATATGCTTTGGCAATGCTAAAATGTATTTGGTCCTGCCAATAAAGCTTATTTTGATTTGATTTGATTTGATTGGGGTTGGTGGATGTTGGACAAAGAGCCAGCCCTCACAAGTACAATTTGTATTTCTCAAGGACTTGGGTTCAAGGAATATATCTAAGAATGTTCTGGGGGCTTTCAAAATCTGAAATACCCATGGGAGCCTGCTTCCTAGTCAGGACCGGTGCAAACACTTTTGTCTACTCAGGCGTAGGTGCGTTTTGGTGCCCCCCCCCCATCCATGCCAATCAGCATAGAGATGCATAATATTATTCTCTATTGGGAGTGTTTGGTGTCCTAACGCATTGCCAATCTATGCTATGCCCAGGGCTGTCTTTAGCACAGGGCAAAAGGGGCAGCTGCCCTGGGCCCAGACAGTGTTATGAGGCCCAAAGCAGCTGCTCCTGAGTCCTTGAGCCCGCAAAAATCGTAGTGTCACAGGCTGCCTCCCCTCCGTGGTGATGGATGGCGACAAGTGACGACAGAGAGGAGAGGCATCTTGTGAGCTGTGTTTGGCTCCTCCCCTCCTCCTCACCATGCAGTTCCCCCGCACGAAGACAGGATTGAGGAAGCAGTCAGTGTTCTGCCCTGCCAGGCCAGCCTGTCTGAGACACTACAGCAGAATGAAGTAAGAAGCAGGGCTCTGCTTAAAAGACCCCCTGCTCCCCCACCCCTCCAGTTTGTCTATGTCACATGTTCATTTGTATATATGATGTGTGATATGTATATGATTGTGTGTATAGATTATGTGCATGATTGTGTGTAGATTATGTGCATGATTGTGTGTGTAGATTATGTGTATATGATTGTGTGTGTGAGATGTGTAGATTATGTGCATACATGTGATTGTAGATTGTGTGTGTGTGATGTGTAAATTATGTGCATATATGATGAGTGTGTGAGTGTAGATTATGTATATATGAGGTGTGTGAGTGTAAATTATGTGCATGTATGATGCGTGCGTGTGATGTGACTGTGTATATATGATGTGGTTATGTGTAGATTATGTGTGTGTGTATATGGTGAGGAAATGTGTGTGATGTAAATACCAAGTGTATATATGATGTGTGATGTGTATATTATTATTATGTGTATATAATGTGGAAATGTGTATATGATGTATATATTATGTATACATGTACAGTATATAGAATGTGTATATAGGATGTGTACATGTACAAAGGATGTGTATACAATAGTACGTGTATATATATGTGTACACACAGAAATAGTGTTTTTCTTACAGTACGTGTATATAGGATGTGTAATTGTAAAAAATTTTTTATAAAATAAATAAATGGGCTTGTCTCATAAAATTTAATCTATGTGTGTTTTTTTTTAGGATGGGGTGGAGAGTAAAATTCCAATGGGGGGCCCAAGAAAATGTTTGCCCAGGGTCCAGTCAATATTAAAGACGGCCCTGACTATGCCTGGTGCCCCTCCTGTGCCACAATGCCAATCTACGCAGTGCGTGGTGCCCCTCCTCTGGCACTGGAGAGGCACCAAGCACAAGCCTAGATTGGCAATGGGGAACCAGGCACAGCATAGATTTGCACTGCAATCAATGCTGCGCCTGGTGCCCTTCCTGTGTCACAGTGCCAATCTGCACATGGTGGTGCCCCCTGGTCCTGTTGTGTCAATATACCCACATAAATCATACTGCCAGCCACCGCCAGTGTTTCCCTGTGACCTACCACTCTCGCTCTGTGGCTGTGGTCCACCGTCCAACTCCAGGTCTACAGAAACAGACCGGCAGCAGGGTCCTCGTCCTAGAATTCATTTCACTCCCCCTTAATTCATTCACCTTCCTAAATTCATTCTCCCCTTTAACTCATTCTCCTCAAATTCATTAATACCTCTGCTTGCACACACACACATCACCCCCTGCTCACACCCCCTGCTCACACACCACCCCTGCTCTCGCACACACCACCCCCTACTCACATGCACACAAATCACCCCTGCTCTCGCACACACAAATCACCCCTGCTCACGAACACACCACCCCATGCACAAACACACCACCCATGCTAAAACCCCCCCATGCTCAAACCCCCCCATGCTCACACACACCCCCTCATGCTCACACACACCCCATGCTCACTCACACACCACGCCCTGCTCACACACACACCACACCTGCTTGTTACATACTTAGGTTACAATCTCTGTCTGTCTCCTTGGTACAGAATGGTCTCTCTCCTCTCAGATGATCTTTCTCCCTCTCTGCACGTGCTGGACACTTCCAGCACATGAGCAGGGGAGGCTCTGCTTGCTGCTTCGCAGCTGCTGTGAGGAGGAAGGGGGTGGATGGGCGGGGCCAGCATGTCCGCATGTGAGCTGCTGGTCTGGCAGCCTCGTCTTCCTCCTCCTCTCCTCCTCCTCTGCACCCCACCGGCCTTTACTTCCGGTGTAGCGTGTGGGAGTGGGATCCCACACGCTGCAGAGTAAAAGGGAGACCCTGTGCCCGATCCTTGCAAGGAATCCGCAGGCTGGGTGATCCAGATTTTTCCACCCCTCAAAGTGCCAGAAAGCCAGAACACCTTACATGAGCGCCGGCCCTGTTCCTAGTGCTAACTATAGAAGTTAGGTTTTCTGTGTTCTATTTACAATGCATCTCATTTTATCTCAAGAACTGTATTTGTACGTTTTATTATATTTCGTATCTTGTTTATGTGATATTGGCACTGTGTAAAGTATTAGTTTTGTCTTTTTCCATTAAAACTTTGTAACCCAGTACGGTCTTTGGCTCTAGATGATTCATGTTCTCATGTCACTTCGGTCCACGTTAGTGTAGAATTTTACCATTTGGCAGATATTGTAAATGTATATGGTTAGGCTCCTGGATTGGGGTGCTATACAGTTACCAGGGTTTCAAAAGCACCCTATTACTTTTGTGATGGCAGCGTATAGTCGGAAGAGTGCGTACGGTTTAGGGGGGCTAGGTTGGCATAACTTGGGGCCCTGAGAGGGGGTAGAGTTAGTAAGTCCAGAGGCTTGGAGCCAGTGGCGTAGCGTGGGTTGTCAGCGCCCGGGGCCAGCCAAGAATTGTGCGCCCCCCCAACCTGTGGACACGTTATCGATATTGCCCCAGCTCACACATGAATATTGCCCCAGCTCACACATGGATATGCCCCAGCACACACATGGATATGCCCCAGCTCA
The DNA here is from genome assembly GCA_009667805.1 of Leptobrachium leishanense. Taxonomy (NCBI): domain Eukaryota; kingdom Metazoa; phylum Chordata; class Amphibia; order Anura; family Megophryidae; genus Leptobrachium; species Leptobrachium leishanense. Next base: position 1,260 of record RXON01004128.1, on the reverse strand, counting down.
CATATGGATATGCCCCAGCTCACACATGGATATGCCCCAGCTCACACATGGATATTGCCCCAGCTCACACATGGATTTGCCCCAGCTCACACATGGATTTGCCCCAGCTCACATATGGATATTGCCCCAGCTCACACATGGATATGCCCCAGCTCACACATGGATTTGCCCCAGCTCACATATGGATATTGCCCCAGCTCACACATGGATTTGCCCCAGCTCTCCCATGGATATTGCCCCAGCTCACACATGGATTTGCCCCAGCTCATGGATATGCCCAGCTCACACATGGATATGCCCAGCTCATGGATTTGCCCCAGCTCACACATGGATTTGCCCCAGCTTCATGGATATGCCCCAGCTCATGGATATGCCCCCAGCTCATGGATTTGCCCCAGTTTCTCACATGGATTTGCCGCAGCTCATGGATTTGCCCCAGTTCTCACATGGATATGCCCAGTTCTCACATGGATTTGCCCCCAGCTCATGATTTGCCCAGTTCTCACATGGATTTGCCCCCAGCTCATGGATTTGCCCCAGCTCACACATGGATATTGCCCCAGCTCATGGATATGCCCCAGCTCACACATGGATATGCCCCAGCTCATGGATATGCCCCAGCTCACACATGGATATGCCCCAGCTCATGGATTTGCCCCAGCTCACACATGGATTTGCCCCAGCTCATGGATATGCCCCAGCTCATGGATATGCCCCCAGCTCATGGATTTGCCCCAGTTCTCACATGGATTTGCCGCAGCTCATGGATTTGCCCCAGTTCTCACATGGATATGCCCCAGTTCTCACATGGATTTGCCCCCAGCTCATGGATTTGCCCCAGTTCTCACATGATTTGCCCCCAGCTCATGGATTTGCCCCCAGCTCACACATGGATATTGCCCCAGCTCATGGATTTGCCCCAGCTCTCACCTGGATATTGCCCCAGCGCAGCCAGCTCTCACATGGATACTTGCCCAGCTCCGGATCCAGCAGGGGTTGAGGGGGCCCAGATGCCGGCAGCGGGAGTGCCTGCCTGGTCCTGAACAGCGTTGTGAGTTGAGTCCATCCGGTTGAAGGGGAGCGGTGCTGCGTGCGTGCGCCAGGTCACGCGGTCCGGCCAGTCAGGTGGTACACAGAACTCAAGTACCACTGATTAGCTTACCACGTGACCGGCTGCGCCTGCACGCAGCCGCCTCCCTTTCAACACAGATGACTCACTGTTCAGGACCGGGCAGGCACTCCTGCTGCCCGGCATCTGGG